>JAZGTK010000609.1:5185-59714 GCA_036877625.1 Ambastaia sidthimunki
CATTTCGTTGCTCTGTACTTGTACATGTGTGATGACAATAAAGTTGAATCTAAATCTAATCTAATCTAAAACTTACATTTAGTCAAGTCACCTAAGCCTTGATCAAAATAATATAGAGACATGGCTTTTGTAATACTCTAAAAGGATTTGTGATATGTGATATGCTCACTATGTCAAACACTGAAAAATTAATATATGCATTTATGACAACAAGACTTACTAGGTGGCTGCTCTGCAGGTTTAATTAAATAAAAACTCCAGCTAGTTCAAAATGCAGCAGCCAGAATTTTTATTCTGTATAACTATATTAGCCTGGTTCTGTCAAGACTGCCCTGGCTGCCTATCAAGCATCATATAAACTTCAAAATTCTGCTGATCACCTACAAGGCCCAGAATGGTTGTAACACCCCTGGACTGTCTATTTGGTTTGACCCATGTCTCCCCATATTTGGAGTTCCTGTGTTTGTTTTGTCAAGTAGTCTCACCTGTGTTCAGTTAGTCCTTGTATTAGTGTCTCTTTATAAGTTGGTTCCTGTCTAGTCTGTTTTGTCGGTTGTTAACATTACGTTGGGTGTTCTATGTTCTGATTGTTCCTGCCTACTCATGCCTTGTTGCCTTATTGTCATGAATCCGGTCTCTGTGGCTCCCTCTAGTGGCCGCCAGCGGGAACCATCTCCCGAATACTAGAACTCCATTTCCCATCATCCCATACCTGGGCCACTCCCCTCACAGGTGGCGGCCATTTCCAATCATGAACCGTATAAATACTCTGTCTTGTTTTTCACTTGTGGGAACATTTCTAAGCGTTTTTCTGGATTGTTTATTTGTGTATTACCTTGGACTGCCTCTCGTTTTGGATTATTGCTGCCTGCCCTTTTCGATCCTCGCTTTGTTCATTGGATTACTCTTTGTTTGCTGCCTGCCCCGACCCTTTGCCTGAACATTGGTTACTCTCTTGGATTACCTGTGTTTGCCCTGTTTGCTGTTGTCGACCCTTGCCTATCTGTTGTGTTATCTTAATAAATGCTGCACATGAATCCTTCGCATTCTGAGTCATTGTTACACTTTTATTGTTTT
Source organism: Ambastaia sidthimunki (assembly GCA_036877625.1). Lineage (NCBI taxonomy): Eukaryota > Metazoa > Chordata > Actinopteri > Cypriniformes > Botiidae > Ambastaia > Ambastaia sidthimunki. The sequence goes on from JAZGTK010000609.1 coordinate 6,263, forward strand.
TGGATTTATTTGTATTACAACACGTTTGTTTGGATCCCACATGTTTCAAGCGTGTAACGTGTGTTTTGTGAGCACACGTTACAGAACAACCGACCTAAAAACGTAAGCTGCATTTGTATCCCGCATTTATTTTTCCTTTTTATCCAGTGTTTGTTTTTTGATTTATTTTTTTTTTCCTGTCATGAATGATCCATCATTCTGGATCCTGCTGCTGGAGCAGGGGGAGCGATCTCTTGAGGACCATACTAGCGACTTTTTAGCACCGTCTGAGTTGACGGACCACCACGACCTGCCACTCTGCTACCTGTATTATGCCCAACTCAACAGTGCTACTCAAGGGCAGTAGTCTGGAGAAGGTCCTCGAGAGAGCCTTCTGGCCATTGTTGAGTGGCCTTTTGCCTCGCCTTGGTCTGTCGTCGACCATCCCTTGCCTCAGGATTCCACTCCTCTGGCTACGCCTTGTCACTCCATCCCACCGGCTTGGTCAGACTCCTCCATCCTTGGCCCTCCGGGTTCTCGTTGTCACCTGGGATTATCGACTCTCTGTCTCTGCCTCGGGCTCCACGTCCACCTGCTCTGCCTCCGTCAGTCGGTCCCCTGAAGTCGTCAGCCCTTCCTCCATGGCTCCTCCCTCTGTCGGCTCTGCCATGGACCACCATCATGGCTGTGGCCTGGGTCTGGCCCAGCTCCTCCTGTTCCAGATCTCTGTGTCTCCGTTGGCTCCTCTCCCCATCACCCCTGTTGAACTGTCTGGTTGTCCCCCTTCCAGGAGTCTGACCTCCACTGGAACCTCCCCCCATGGACTGTCTGTTTGTTTTTGTTTTTCTACGGCACGTTGGGCCTTCTGAAAGAGGTGACTACTGTAACACCCTGTCTGGACTGTCTATTTGGTTTGTCCCATGTCTACCCATATTTGGAGTTCCTGTGTTTGTTTTGTCAATCAAACAAAACATTAGTTTAAATGTTTAACATAATTTGGTGTCTTAAATACTGTCTAGAATTTCTATATTTTACATATAACTGCATATGTCATATACTCCATATAATATTTCATTTCTCTTTTCTGTATCTATCCCTTGATGTTTTTCACTGTCATTTGTACAGCTGTTTTGTAACAATGTACCATTGTGAAAAGCGTTTTATAAATAAACTTGAATCAGTCTCACCTGTGTTCAATTAGTCCTTGTAAGTTGGTTCTGTCTAGTCTGTTTTGTCGGTTGTTAACGTTACGTTGGGTGTTCTATGTTCCTGTTTGTTCCTGCCGGCTCATGCCTTGTTGCCTTTATATTGTTTTTGGATTTATTTGTATTAAAACACGTTTGTTTGGATCCCATGTGTTTCAAGCCTGTTTTTGAGAGTGCCCTCGTTACAATAGTTTGGCTCCTCAGTACCTGAGCGAGCTCCTCTCTTATTACAGTCCTGCACGTTCACTGAAGATTCTGGCCAGTTGATAATACCCAGATAATACCCAGGTTCTACCCCGTGTGTGGTAGAACCTTTTCATAATTGGTGCCCACACTATGGAACAGTCTACCCAGTGTTGTCCAGGAGGCAGTTTTTTTTGGTTTAAATCTAGATTAAAGACTCGCCTCTTTAATCTAGCCTTTACATGGTATTATGGATTTATAACTTAAATCCCTTAAGGGATTGTTAGGCTGCATTAATTAGGTAAACCAGAACCGGGGACACTTCTCATGCGAACAGATGTGCTGGCTCTCACTAAGTTTGTCTGTTTTTCAGTCTGTCCTTTTTCTGTCTGTCCCAAGGTCCTGTAGTCGGCTGAATCCAGACTTTTTCAAGATCAGATGGTGGGAAGACGGGATGGGACGACCCTGAGGCAGATCAGTGGGAATATGATGGACTTTTTTAAATTAAATTTACTATTAACATACCTACCTCCAGCTTAGTTAAAGATACATATAAGATAATATAATTATAAATCATTAGGCACCAAAACATTAGGAGCAAAGTTAGACAAAGTTAGACTAACCCTAACCAAGAGGACCTGAGCACCTGAAGTTAACTCTAACCCTAAATTATGCCACTAAACCCTAAACTTTACCCTAAACCTAACCTTAAACTAATTTTAACCTTAACCCTAAAACAAAGTCTTTATGATTGAACAATTCTATTTAGATAATAAGTAATATTAACAAATAACATGTATTTGCTATAGGGTTACGGTTTGTATTAGGGTTTGCCAAATTATGCTAAATAAATCTAAAAATTTAATTCTGTAATTCTAAGTTAACGGTTATACTGTCACACCACAGAAGGGGACCACACAAGGATGTGAGAGCAAACACAGGTTTTTTAATGGGGCAACAGGTGAAACATAAAAATGACAACGTTCTTTCTTGACCTTTTGTAGAAGACACCGGGAACTGGGAAGACGAGGCTGACGGCGACAACTGGATAACACGAGTAGGAACGGGAGTCAGGTAAGTTGTATGTTTATAAATCAAAGAGACCGCCGGGAGTCCAGGACAGTATTGACCCGGTCTTCCACTACGTCTGGAAAAGGCACTTCTGGTTCGTCAGGCCCTGTGGAAGAAGTGGAAAGATTAGTGTAATGATATGTAATGATACGTGGAGACGCTTGCCAGACTCTGGAGATAAACTGTGGCCCACGATCAGAATCGATGTCTTTGGGTAACCCAAAAAAAAAACAGGCATTCTGCTGTTTCCATCACTGTAGCCTTTCAGTGGGATGAGTTTGCAGGCCTTGGAGAAGCGATCAGCTGTTACCAGGATGCAAGGGTGAGTTTCCGTGATGAAATCCACTCCAATGTGGGACCAGGGTTGGCAAGGAAGAGGTAGTGGCACTAGTTTTCCTTGCGGCAAGTGACGGGGAGGTTTGGAGATGGCACATATTGAGCATCCTCGGACAAATTGGGAGACCTCTCGGGCCATGTTGGGCCACCAGTACTTTCCCTGGAGTAGTGAGAGCGTCTGTTGGCTGCCTGGATGTCCAGAGCCCAGAGAGGAATGAAGTGAGTCCAGAGAGCTGATGGGACGTATACCTTCCCTTCTGGACCTCCCCGCGGAGCAGATTCGCACTGGTGGGTTGGCTGATCTCTGCCAGGGACCACAAAATGGGACTGACCAGGATGGCTGGAGGAAGTGTGGTCTCGGGTGTCGGTGGGTTCCCATTGGGGCCATATGTTCTGGACAGGGCATCAGCGCAGGTGTTCTTGTTAAATAAAATAAGGTCACCTTGCTTGTCTTGGGTTTAGACATTTTGCTTCTTGGAGATATTTGAGGTTGCAATGATCTGTGAATACAGTAAAGGGGTGTAGGGCTCCAGCCAGTGCATCCAATCTTCTAAGGCAAGCTTGATGGCTAGCAGCCTGTTATCAATGTCATAGTTCTGCCTGGTCGGAGATAACTTCTTGGAGAAGTACGCACATGGATGTAGCTTGGGAGGCTCTCCGGAATGTTGGGAGAGCACTGCGCCCATGCCCATAATAGAGGCGTCCACCTCGACGATAAAGGATCTGGGTGTTGTAAGGTGGGAGCAGTGCAAAAGGCTTCTTTGAGCCAGTCAAAGCTTTGGTGAGCTGCCGGTGTCCGGAACAGAGACTTGGGCTTGTTTTTGAGCATGGCTGTGCGGAACGAGGTGAGGATGCTGAACTGGTGGATGAATTGTCACTTTCTCATAGATCTAGGTTTGGGCCACTGGAGAATTGTTTGGCCCTTTTTGTCATCCATTTGAATTCCTTGTGGGCTGATCACATACCCGAGGAACTGGATGGTGGTACTCGCACTTCTCCAGCTTGAGGAATAGGTGAAATTCTATCAGCTGGCGATGGACCTGCTCCACGTGGCTCATTCATGAACCCTTGGAATACTGATGGTGAAATGGAAAGCCCGTACGGCATGACCAGATACTCATAATGCCCCAAAGGAGTAATGAATGCTGTCTTCCATTCGTCAAGGGCAGCTGGACATGGGGCAGCTGGAACCAGGGGAAGAGGGTATGGATACTGGACGATCTAGGAGTTTAGGATTCTGTAATCTATGCAGGGCCTCAAGCCTCCATCCTTCTTGCCCACGAAGAAAAAGCTTGACTCAGCTGGGGAGGTGGACGGTCAGACGAAGCCTTGCCAGAGAGCCTCCTCGATGTATTCCTTCATAGCTTGTTGCTCCGAGATGGACAGCGGGTTCATTCACCCTTTGGGGAGTTTAGCTCCAGGCAGCAGGTCAATGGCACATGGCCGGTGAGGGGGTAATTTGGTGGCTGCCTGCTTACTGAAGACATCCTGAAACACCCGGTATTCAGGAAGGATGGTTGGCAATTCAGAGGGTTCAGGGTTCTCCACTGTGGTGGAGCAAATGGATGGCTGAGGGCATTCTGGAATGGTGACTGGAGCGATACAATGTTGGAGGCAGTACTCACCCCACTTGGGAACCTCATTGGTCCTCCAATCCAGGGTTAAAGTGCTGTACCAACTATGGGTGTCCCAAGATGACATTGGCGGTCCCTTTTCTGTACCTGTCCTCTTCTGTACCTGTTCTCTTCTTATCTGTCCTCTTCTAGCCTATCCTGTCCTATATCTGTACACTAACCCAACTGCATTAACCCTCAAATAAAGGGGTAGTTAACTAATCATGATTGAACAATTCCATTTAAGTTTACTCACAAATTGCATTTTTTACATTTTGTTTTGTCCAATTTATTTATCCAGTTTAATTCCTTCTGTATCTGACTTCATCTGTACCTGTTCTTCTCTGTACCTGTCCGCTACTGCACCTGTCCTCTTATGTACCTGTCCTCTTCTGTATCTGTCCTCTACTGTACCTCTTCTTTTCTGTTCATGTTCTCTTGTGTACCTGTCCTCTACTACACCTGTCCTCTTGTGTACCTGTCCTCTTCTGTATCTGTCCTCTACTGTACCTGTTCTCTTCTGTTCATGTTCTCTTTATCTGTCCTCTACTGCACCTGTCCTCTTATGTACCTGTCCTCTTCTGTATTTGTTCTCTACTGTACATGTTTTCTTCTGTTCATGTTCTTTTGTGTACCTGTCCTCTACTGCACCTGTCCTCTTGTGTACCTGTCTTCTTCTGTACTGGTCCTTTTTTGTAACTATCCTTTTCTGTACATGTTATCTTTGGTTCCTGCCCTTTACTGTACCTGTCTTTTTCTGTAACTGACCCTTTTTGTACCTGTCTTTTTCTGTAGCTATTCACTTCTGTGCATGTCCTTTTGTAGCCTGTTCTCTTCTGTACTTGTCCTCTTCTAACCTGTTGTCTTCTGTACATGTACCTTTCTGTACCTGTCCCTTCTGTACTTGTAATCTTCTACCTTCTTCTGTACCTGTCCTTTTTAAAAATGTCCTTTCCTGTAACTGTTCTCACATATTCCCCTTTGAATCTCCTGTCCCCTTCTGGACTGTCCTCATCTGTAACTGTCCCCCTCTGCAGCTGTCCCTATTTGTACCTGTTCTCCTCTGTACCTGTCTTCTTGTAGCTTTCTCTGTACCTGTCCTCTTCTATACCTGTCCTCTACTGTACATGTCCTCTTCTGTATCTGTCCTCTTGTGTACCTGTCCTCTACTGCACCTGTCCTCTTGTGTACCTGTCCTCTTCTGTATCTGTCCTCCACTGTATCTGTTTTCTTCTGCACCTGTTTTCTTCTGTACCTGTTCTCTTCTGTTCATGTCCTCTTGTGTACCTGTCCTCTACTGCACCTGTTCTCTTGTGTACTTGTCCTCTTGTGTACTTGTCCCCTTCTGTACTGGTCCTTTTTTGTGGGACCAGTATCTGTATCTGTCCTCCACTGTATCTGTTTTCTTCTGCACCTGTCCTCTTCTGTACCTGTCCTCTACTGCACCTGTTCTCTTGTGTACTTGTCCTCTTGTGTACCTGTCCTTTACTGCACCTGTCCTCTTGTGTACTTGTCCTCTTCTGTACTGGTCCTTTTTTGTAACTATCCCTTTCTGTACCTGATCTCTTTGGTTTATGCCTTTACTGTACCTGTCTTTTTCTGTAACTGAGCCCTTTTGTACCTGTCTTTTTCTGTAGCTATCCATTTCTGTGCATGCCCTTTTGTAGCCTGTTCTCTGCTGTACCTGTCCTCTTCTAACCTGTTGTCTTCTGTACATGTACCTTTCTGTACCTGCCCTTCTGTACTTACACTTCTGTACCTTCTTCTGCACCTGTCCTTTTTAAATCTGTTCCTGTAACTGTTCCCTTCTCACCTATTCCGTTTCGAATCTCTTCTGTACCTGTCCCCATCTGTAACTGTCCCCCTCTGCAGCGGTCCCTATTTGTACCTGTCCGCTTCTGTACCTGTCATCTTGTAGCTTCCTCTGTACCTGTCCTCTTCTGTACATGTCCTCTTCTGTATCTGCCCTCTTCTGAACCTGCCCTCTTCTGTACCTGTTCTCTTCTGTTCCTGTCCTCTACTACACCTGTTCTCTTGTGTACTTGACTTCTTGTGTCTACAAAAGGGGACATCCTCTTGTGTACCTGTCCTTTTCTGTACTGGTCCAAAAAGGGGACATCCTCCTGTGTACCTGTCCTCTTCTGTACTGGTCCTTTTTTGTAACTATCCCTTTCTCTACCTGTTCTCTTTGGTTTCTGCCCTTTACTGTACCTGTCTTTTTCTGTAACTGGTCCCTTTTGTACCTGTCTTTTTCTGTAGCTATCCACCTTTGTGCATGCCCTTTTGTAGCCTGTTCTCTCCTGTGCCTGTCCTCTTCTAACCTGTTCTCTTTCATACATGTACCTTTCTGTACCTGTCTTCTTCTGTACATATTCCCTTCTGTACCTGTCCTCCTTTGTACCTGTTCTCTTTTTACCTGTTCTCTTTTTACCTGCCCTCTTCTAGCCTGTTCTCCTTGTGTACCTGTGCTCCTCTGTATCTGTCTTATTCTCACTTGTCATCTTCTAACCTCTCAGCTTCTTGACCTCTTAGCATGTCCCTCTTCTGTACCAAACATCTGCTAGTCTGTTCTCTTCTGTACCTTTCCTCTTTTGTACCTGTCTTTTTCTGTACCTGTCCTCTTCTAGCATGTCCCCTTTTGTAGATGTCTTTCATTCCAAGCTATTTACAGGTACAATAAGGGAAACAGAGAGAAACTATATAATAAAGACATATAGCTACAGAAGAAAAGCAAAGAACAAAAAAAAGCAATTAATTGGTAAAGGATATACTGAGTGGTGAACAACAAGATTTTCCCCTAACATTCCAAAACTGTAAGAGCATCCCACTACAGATGGGAATGCCTACCAGAGCTTCAGATTATTGATGATTGTGGGGCACAGTTCAACAGAGAGCTCTCCACCGTAAAACAGACTTTTGAAATCTGTTGAATATTGTCCCCACACTTCTGGGCCGCAGATGATACAGATTTTCTGTGGAGGCTTTATTGAGCATTTGAGTTCTCTGACTGAGCTCTTCTGGAGGATATCCAAACGCATGAATGTATGCATGTTAACCATGCAAAGACAGAAAAAGCTTTAGCTGAAACTAGATTTGTTCATTTGTTGTTTGGTGCATTGCTCTGTTCTGAAACTTACCAACATATCTCTGATCTCTCTTATAAACTGAATATACTTCATTCAAGTGCCTGCAATAAATATTATGTATATATAATGTTTTTTTTAATTATCCCATACTAATGTATTTGCCATATAAAAAAGGCCAAGAGTATATAGAGGTTTTAAAAGATTAATAACTAAATGCTTAAGTTACAAATAAAAAACATTCAGTTCTTAATAACATCATTTAGAAAATAAATCGCTTTGTCAATCATTGTTCGTAATGATTAATTGCCTGCCAGTCTGTTTCAGTTTGCCAATACATTCACAATTTATGACCATGACAAAGCAAGAGAATCAATTTTTACTGCTGTTCAGTTTTTGACTGGTAAGTGAATAATTTGAATATCACCACAATACCAAAATAACACTCTGAGAAACGGCTGCAATATTTAATTACACAGCTTACCACAGAATCTAAAATAATACAGTGTGGCTATTGTTGCACATCTTTCAGAGGCAAACACATTTTTAAACTTTAAACATTTTAAACTGATTGTGTACATTTTCTAAAGTGAATCAGTCTAAAGTGAAACAGCACAATATTCCACTATTAAATATAAATATGAACCATTAAAGCTACTCTAGTTTCAGGTAGCCAGGCTGTGGGTTTATTATGAGCTGTTTACATGCAGCACACTAAATCATCTGCTTTTTCTTTTACATTCATCAATGCAGATCTTTTATTAACCATCCCAGAACTGCAGCATTGTTATCATATTTAAAGCAGCTTAATGCAGCATCTACCTATTAATATCTTTGTTTTCCAGATGTGCATTTACAGTCATTTTAGCACAGCTTTGAACTCAACTCATCCATTAAGAATTCATTTTTGGAACTGTCCATTTTATAACAGAATTTTCTAGCTCATGAGCTTCTCTGGTGTCATGACACAAGTAGCAGTTGTGAAACTAATGACATTCATAAGGAAATTTACTGGCCAAATAAAAAGCACATTACAGTGACTGTGATGATCACTATGTGAAAATATGAAACATCACCCAGCCCTACAGCCAATCACATCTCTTCAAACAGCCTGTCGGAAAAGTACAGATGTTGTTCAGTGGCTGAAGACAAACAGGCTGAACTCTGTCCAGCTATTAAGACTCTATTCTTGACCCTCTCAGAATCTTTACTGAGGCTTGACAGGAGAAAAAGAGCCATTGATGGAACACAGCCAAATCTCTGACCTTATGTATTCTTGGAGAGGAAGGCCGGAGACAGGTAGATATATGAGCAGTTTGTTATTGTGGACTCCAGATCTGGTGGTTATCTGAGGCCATTTTTAATCTGGAATTCCAGAGACGCTTCACCTTGGGTTCACCTTTCCCTGACCTACAGGAAAAAAGAATAAATGGCAGAGAACAGATTCCAGGGATAGGATCAGATTGCCTTTTAATGTCAATCTGCATGTGGGCCAGTTGGCAGAGGGTAGAGGGTCTGTGGTTCCAATAGCAATCACCCATTTCACAGAGCTAATGTCATTGAGATGGCTGACGAGAAACAGTTGAGGGCCTGATCTGGCAACATTTATTTGTACTATTGACCAGGACATCACAACTTTTCCAAAAGCGCACTGAAGAAGTGAAGTCGCTCCTCAAGAATGAAAGCATGATTGAAAGCAGATAATGATGGAACTGTGTGGAGAGGTAATGAGATTTCTCCAGCGTGTGTTAGCAACCTCCCAACCCACCTTGTCGTACAGCTTTAGCTTGCGAAACTGTTTGCTGAAACTGTTTTATAATAATTTAACTTTGCATCTTTTTTCAGGATGTAAAATTGAAATGAATGGGTTAATTTTACAATTGATCATATCAAAAGTTAATTTTATAATTTTAAAATTGCAGCAGTTTGTTTACACAATATTTTCTTTCGGCTCTTAGCTTCACATATAGTGTGCTATACTAACATATAGTGTGCTATACTAACATATAGTGTGCTATATTAACATATAGTGTGCTATGCGAACATATAGTGTGCTATACTAACATATAGTGTGCTTTACTAACATATAGTGTGCTATACTAACATATAGTGTGCTATACTAACATATAGTGTGCTTTACTAACATATAGTGTGCTATACTAACATATAGTGTGCTATATTAACATATAGTGTGCTTTACTAACATATAGTGTGCTATACTAACATATAGTGTGCTATACTAACATTTTTAAAGTTTGTTGGTATCTGTAAACTGAAAGCTGCAGAATTTAACAACATCCTCCTTCTAAACTGCACGCAGTTGCAAACGCAACCTACAGCTCACATCAATATCAGCATGTGTGTATGTGTGCCTTTGAAAAGTGTGTCAGTATGACAGCGTCACCGGGGTTTTGACACATCTGTCAGGCGGAACATCACTCGCTGTCAGGCCTTATCAGCCTGTGTTCCCTAAGTTTGTGCTTGCAAATATTCCAAATATTAACATTCCCCGGCTGTCTGGGGAGAAATATGAAAGCGTTCAATAATCTCTCTCAGTATTATCTGTGAGCATCCTTCATCCAAGAGCTCGACATTACGGATTTTCATCCCTCACTCAAATGAAAAAGCAAGATATTAATGTTTTGATGCACATCTTTTTGAAGATTAAGCGGCATGGATCATCAGTGACAACCCAGCCAAGCTGATTCTTTTCTTAATATTGCCCCGAAATATTTTATTTCACCTCAGGATAAACGCTATAGCGTCAAAATGACTGCAGATTAATTTGTTTTGTGTGTGAAACAATAGTGGGGGTGTGTGGAGGCAAGAAACATGTGCCGTTTAATTGCATTACAAGACCCACATTTAAGAGAATAATACAGAACAGCAGAGGCACGGTTATACAACGTGGTATGTGTACGCAAACAAGAGCCTGGAAACTCAGATCCATTTTAGCATATCAGTCACAATGCCCTATCAGCGAGGTGCAGGGTAACCTGATTTCAGGCCGAGTTACAGGATTTGTGTGGGCACGTGGGGGGCGTGAGGACTCTGCGCTCCAACAAAGGCCCACGGTAATCACTGGCAGCCGCACGGCAGAGCTCAAAAAGCCGGTTATGGAACGATCCCTTGACAAGGAAACGATTGCACGATCCACAAGTTCCCGGCTGCCACCGGCAATGTTTTCCTCCGGCTCTACATGTCAGGTGTTATCATTTTGTTTGCTTAATGTTTTATGCAGATGCACTCAGGGTAGGGCTGGTGAGGGGCTTGTGGGTGTGTGGCATGCTTCACAGGGGAGTTTTTTCTGCTGCTTGGAATTTTGTTTTTTGCATGCATCTGAACATCTGGGTCTGACTATTTCCTGTTTGCACCAGTGTTTCGAATGTGCTTTACTAGGGTGGAATTTATATCTTTAAATTAGCACTTATTTCACAACTTATTATTATTATTATATAATAAATTATGATATTTTTATTATTAAATAAATGAGATGGAACTGGGACTTTAATGGTGGGTATGGCCATGATCACAATAAAATATGATGTTATCCATTCAAAACACACCAGAATTTGTCTTCAAATATATGTAAATATGAAACAATGTATAGTTGTGTACAGCATTGTGTAATACAAATGTTTTATGGAGTGTATGTGCAAGGTTCTTTACACAGTGCTTTTATGTATTAAGACAATAAAAAAAAATCACACATTGCATCAAATCTGTGAAGGCTGAGCAGAACATCACTGCAGCATCTACATCAATGGCTGAGTGCAGAGACAGTCATCACTCAATGAAGAGGGTCACATGACCTGCAGTAAACTTTCTTTTTCTAACACTTTTATTTCCCTGTAGTTCATTACCATGATAGGATGTTATGTGTGAGTGTCAGATTGCAAGCGCAGCTGTGTCCTGAGGTTCTTCAGCTGTTAAGCAGAGAGTTTCTCACTTCTACAGACCTGTAATAACATGGACAAAGTTTCCCGCTGTACTCTAAACTGAGTCCCTCTCACAGTCATGGCAGCCTGTATAATCTGGTGTGTTGATTATAATGGCAGTGTTCTGGTTTGTAGTGTTGTTTGCAGTATGAATGACAGTGTGTAAAAGTTCATATTTTACTTCATACTTTACTATTACGAACTGAAACCATGTGTACAGAGTGAACCCAGGGCGACCATAGCAGAACCAAGTGCTTGTCCGGGGATGGGGTCACTTTTTAATTTAAACAAAACAACAACAAAAACTTAGAAATATTGTTAAGGATCCTTCGGTTTCAGTCTTGGTAACATTATTCCCTGAAATATGAGGTAAAACAGATTTAAAGCTTTATTTTAAATGTCACAGCATAACAGGGCTGAACAAAACGTTCATTTTTCTAGACGACACTTTCAGAAGAATTAGACACAATAGACACAACATAAAATGTTTGCCTCTATACATAAGAACATTTTCATTATATTTTATTAGTTGAGTGGGAACTTTGAATGCATTTCAGGGACTTAACAATATGGGATCAGGGATATAAACAATATGATGAAAGTAAATCAAGCTACAGTAGACAAGGTTCCTTTGTGGAGAAAATATTTTGAAAATACAGCGGCATACAGTGAACATACAGTGAACATACATACAGTGAACATACATACAGTGAACATACAGCGGGCATACAATGAACATACATACAGTGAACATACAGTGAACACACATACAGTGAACATACAGCGGGCATACAGTAAACATACATACAGTGAACATACATACAGTGAACATACAGTGAACACACATACAGTGAACATACAGCGGGCATACAGTAAACATACATACAGTGAACATACAGCGGGCATACAATGAACATACAGTGAACATACATACAGCGGGCATACAGTAAACATACATACAGTGAACATACAGCGGGCATACAGTAAACATACATACAGTGAACATACAGCGGGCATACAATAAACATACAGTGAACATACAGCGGGCATACAATAAACATACAGTGAACATACATACAGCGGGCATACAGTAAACATACAGTGAACATACATACAGTGTACATACAGCAGGCATACAGTGAACATACATACAGGGAACATACAGCAGGCATACAGTGAACATACAGTGAACATACATACAGTGAACATACAGTGCACATACATACAGTGAACATACAGCGGGCATACAATGAACATATAGTGAACATACATACAGCGGGCATACAGTAAACATACACTGAACAAACATACAGTGAACATACAGCGGGCATACAGTAAACATACAGTGAACATACATACAGTGAACATACAGCAGGCATACAGTAAACATACAGTGAACATACATACAGCAGGCATACAGTAAACATACAGTGAACATACATACAGTGAACATACATACAGTGGGGATACAGTAAACATAAAATGAGCAGTGCTTTGTCAATTTACATATCAGGTTGGGTAGAGAGTGGGTGGTTCTGGGCCAGAATAACTTGCAATGTGAACCAGACTTTATGCTTGTTGTCTGTGACACTATAGAATCAGCAAATAGAATCAGTTGCTTTTAATACAGAGTTACAAAATCAGTCCCTTCAAATGCCCTTATTGTGTGTAACTGCCCTCAAGTCGCTTACCAACTGACAAGACGATGACTGAGTCTGTGCGCTGCTCACCATTACCCCTCCACCTCACATATGCCCCTCCCAACACCAGGGCAACATGTCTGCCATGCTGGAGAGTGTGAGACTGAGTGGTCTGTAATTCTACCTACATGACTGACTTGACAATCACTGTAGTGACACAACCAGTGGTTATGCTATCAAAAGTTTCCTGTGAGAAAGTGTTGGAGAATGAGGCCTGAAGAAGGGGGCATTTGTTCAGCCTTACTGTTAATGGAAGTGAATTACAGGTCTGGATAGAAGGCAACAACTGGCTTAAAATACGAGCTGTTGACAGGACACACGTGACACTTTTTCTGCTCCATTAGTGCAGACGTCAGACACTCCCCCCAAGGGATCTGTTGACCTCACTGCATCTCCTGGATCATCATCTTCTGGTGCTGCTCATTTGCATATTGCCTGTTTCTCTAAAGCTGTCAGGAAATAAATAATGTGTCTGGAAAGTAAATATAAAACAAAATACTGTGAATCAATGTCACCAAAAAATAAACAAAACAGCTGGCAAACACTTTTATCTTCCACAATCCCAAAATGAACATAAAGTTACACATAGTGCAGTACAAGAGAAACAAATATTTATAAAATCAAAATAAATATGATCTCTTTTGTTAATGCTGTTTATGTTGGCTATATTAGCTCTGTACTGAGAAAGACAAAACCTGGAGAAATAACGATATAGATAACATTGACAAACTGCATGACTTGAACCTGCATCACCCACATAAAGACCATGCACAATGTGGCACTATAACACATCTCAGAGTTTTGACATTCTGTGGAATATCTGCTGTGTGTATTCAGCTCTGTTGCTGTCTATGTGCTGGTCAGATCTGTGGAGCTGGAGTCCAAGCATTTTTTCTGCTCGAATATCTCTGCTTTCTCCATAAGATCACAAGAGCTTTTCTGAAAAATCTTGGGACTGTAGTTTGATTTTGAAGTCTTCTGGATTGAAGCATAAAATCAGTCCCTGAGCCCAGCTGAAGTTTTTGGAGGTGTAGATCACTTTGACGGCTGGGCAAACCCACACCATCTGCCCCCTCTACCCCTCACCCAACCAGCCAACAGCCAATGAGAAGAGACGTCGAGCCCACCCTCAGCAGTCTCTGAAGAGTGGATAATCCATAATTACAGCTGAGGAGATTAGTTACTCTAAACCCCATGAATTTCACTTACAATTCTTTCCTGACATGGAAATACAGGAGGATAAAACAACAACAACAGGAGAATTGAGCTGCAGTGCAGAGGGGAGAATTATGGGTAGAATCTTTGACAACCCATGATGTAACTGAGAAAAGATTTTGTGAATATACAGTTTATTTTCTTTCCGCCACACACACACACACACACACACACACACGCACACACACACACACACACACACACACACACACACACACACACACACACAAAACAAACTCCAAAAAACTAGAAAAACACAACACACACTGTAAAAATGTTTGTATCGCGTCAGGCTGATGTGCCCATCAGCTCATTTGAGACATGATTGATGAACAACTGTCAATGTATTAATACTGTGTGTGTGTGTGTGTGTGTTATTAATCAACCACACAATTAAACACAAGATCAAGCTTCTGGAATATATTTGGACACAGAATAGCTGTTCAGTTCTTATTTAAACCTCAGATGACAAAAATGTGCATCCGAAGAGATCTCTGCACATTTATTTCAGAAACTGAAAATAAATTATTCATCCTGAAATTTAGATGTGCTTCCTGTTGTGAAACAAAAATTATTTTTTGTACTTTAAATGATGAAAAGCAGGAACTGTTTGTAGTCGGAAGACAAAGCTATTCATACATGCACACTAAAAACATTGCATTGGTTTCTAATTAAACAGCAGTGTACAAATTAAGCTCTTTTAAGCAACTATTAAAGGCAGATAAATATTTTTGTATTTTTTTGACATTATCATATTTAGCACCAAAATTCTTATTATGTGGCATTGAATTAAAAAAACAAACTTCAAAAAATGAAGAATAAAGAAATAAAATAAAAAACACTGTGACATTTGGACCCCACAATGTAGATAAACAAGAACACCCAAACACAAATAGCAGATGAAAAAGCCTTTATAATAGCTAAAATACAAACATCTAAACAGACACACACACACACACCAAATACAATAAATGTGAAAATATATGATACAGAGATTTAAAATTATTATTATTATTATTAGATAACTGATATATTTATACCCGCCAAATGCTGTAAAACCAAGTACTCACTTTAAAAAGGCAAATAAATATGAATATATTTATTATAATAAATATAAAACTTGAAAATAGAAATAGAAAATAAATATAAAATTTGATGTGATTTATAATTATTATTGTTGTACATAAAATCTTAAATCTAATCTTAATATTTCAAATACATTAACATATTGTAAAACATCAGATTTTTTTGTCACCTTAAAATCAAGTCAGGTAATACACATTTGAATACATCTGAAGAAATAATAATTTGGGCGTATAACAAGGCAACAGAAAAACTGGTAACAGTTCTGTCGTGAGTGTGTGTGAGTAATAGAGCTGGTGATAAATGAATGAATGAATGAATGCAGTTCACTCATGTGAGTGATGCGGTCTGCAGTTGGACTGTCTCCCGTGAGGCTGTCCTGTCGTCCTCTATAGCAGCATTAATTGGCCATTTGACATGATCAACCTGACTGAACATCAGACATGTAATCCTCAACAGGACGAGCCCGGAGCAAAATAATATCATCAAAATACCATCATATGTACTATAGTACAGCATCAGACATCAGACTCTCCAACAGACAATTCAACAAATACATGTTCCATCTATTTGTGCTTGATCACTACACACACATATACGCATGTTTACTTATCTGCCTAATATGGGACAATCCAAAGGCTTTATAGACCCACACCTAATCTTAATAAAAAAATCCTTTCTATTTTTACAAAAAATTTTTTTTTTTTTTTTGCATTTTTACAAATGAGGATGTCCCCTAAAGGAGGTTTTGTTCAGATCAGGTCTGCGTTAAACACACGCACGCACGCACACACACCAGCAGGGGGCAGTAGTAACATGCAGCGGATAGAAGCGCCTGCAAGAAATCTACAAACAAAAGACTTTCTTTGTTGCTCCAGATAATGAAAGAATGCCTTCTTCACCCTTTTACAAAAGATCTGCACAATAACACACAGAAACAGCCTGAATCTATATCAGTGATGCAAAGCTCCACATAACACGAGTGAGCGGCAAATACACATTTCACACTCCCTGTGGAATTAATACAGGCTGTAAAAGTACATCTCACATCTGAAACCTTTGCCCGTTTCAGGTGTTATTATCCAATAGGACCTGATGAATAGTGGAGCTTTAATCCAAACATATCATATCAAAACACTCACAATAAACCTGATGTCAACTGATCTCCAAAATCAGCATTAAATAGAACACAAACATGCACAAGGGCTATTTAATTAAGACATTTCTTTCTGAAAAAAACATTTAATTTAGAAATTGTACCCAACAACCATTCAAAAAAAGTTCAATACATTAGATTTGAGTAATTGCATTCAGTCGTTCAGAAAGCAGATGATATTAACAGTATCAGTTTACAGTGCGTACACAGATACAGTTACAATATGGATATATGGATATATCTGCTGTTTTAGATCCTTAAATGGCAAAAATTTAAATAGTAGATTATTTTGTGTCTACTATTAATAATGTCTTGGTTGTAACAATTTAACTTCTTAACCTTACATATTTATGTTACAATAAATTGTCCAGCATAAATGTTAAAAATAACAAAACATATAAAATATATGTTGTGCAAATATTGTGTTTTGCTGAAAAAAGAGGTAAATATTTTGGGTAAAATAGTCACAATTGTGAGCCTCAAACACATTGCCAACACACTGAATTAAATGGCAAAATTCACATAAGAAATATAAATTAATTTATTTCACAGATTTTGAGAGGTGTGGTGGTCTATAGAATATAGACTGTATAGAATAAACAGAATAATGTTTACTCTATATTAATATCTGATGTGTTTCATTCACTGACACACACTTGAGTGGCTGCTTGTTTTTTCTGTTAAAATAATGAGTGTGTTATTATGGGCTGGGGTATTTGTGTTAGTGTTGTGAAGCGTCAGGCTGCCGCTATCAGTGAGTGTGTTCAAATACAAACACATTTGTCAGAGTTATTGACCTTTATCTCTCTACTTTCCTGACAGCTTCTCCAGTTATTGACAATACAAACACAGGGCGAAGCATAACCTTTCATTTACCAAGCTGTCTCTCCCTCTCTCGCTTACTCACTCACTCTCAAAATGTGTTTAAATAAGACAGTGTACAATGCCGGCAATTTCTGGCATTTTCCTTTCTTCACATTTCACTGAATAATAACATTAGAAAAGACACAATGCCCCAAATCTTCAGTTCCACTCTGATGTGGTGACATGGCGAGCGATCTTCTTCTGTTTGTTTGCTTGTGGTGTCATGAATATTATTTTGAACCAATGTCATTTGCCCTCCCAAACTGTTAAAACCAGCACTTTGTGTCTGCAAATCATCTTACCACACAAACATTTAAAAACTAGTAAAGAGACTACAATTACACACAATCATAAGAAGTGTACATTAAAAGTGTACAATAATAACATGAAGACACATTAATAATGGAGGTAAGAAATTACCAGCCTTCATCATCACAAGAAAAAAATGAAACACTACACTAAACAAATGCTGTGTATCTCCTTGAGGGATGAAAATTAAAAAAAAATTGCAATACAGGGCAGTGTTTAATGACCAGCGTTAATCATCACCAAACAAAGATATCAAACAATATTTGATAATGACAAAAATGCCTCCAGAACAGTAGAAATGAAGGAGGAAAATCCCAAGCATGAGGCACACACACACACAAAGAGAGAGAGAGAGAGAGAGAGAGAGAGAGATAGATAGATAGACAGACAGACAGACAGACAGACAGACAGATTTTGGCCTATGGTCGCATACTCAAAGGTTTTTCTCCTGAAATGTTGTAGTAGAAAAGTGTGTAGTTAGTGCTCAGCTGAAAAGGGGGCAGTCCTCCAGTGCAGAGCAGCTGGGAGACTCGTGCAGATTGACACGCTGCTAACGGTTCGCAGGATTTAGAGGGAAACTGCTCCAGTCGACAGCACACGCCATTACTTCACTCATGCAAATTGCAGCCGAGTTTCCCCTCGACAGAGATTAATGAGTTTGCACTGCAGTCTTTGTTTCAGTGCTCGACCATTTAGTGTGAAATACAATCCAAAAATATTATCTATCCCCAATTAATCCAGCAAATTTGCTCATAACACACATGTTGTTTGGGCCAATTTACAACAATTTGGCGCTGGGGGGGTGTCACGAGCACAATTACATTTAATTACTTGCCATTTAATTACATTCATTAAAAGCTAATAAAATAAATGAGAGAAGCAGCTTTAAAATCTCAGAGTCTCGTCCTCTTTCATGTGAAATATAGCTGTGGGATTTCACAGGGCTGAACCTGCAGATGATTGATCATGTTAAATTACCTGAAACCTGAAACATCTCAACACATGTAGACTTCACATGACATGAGCACCAGTCAAAGGACAAAGGACTCATGCTGAAGACACATTAAATAAACATTACAGCTTTCTGTATTTTAGTCCATGTTGGTCAATTGTGCTAATGTATTCCTAAATGTAATCCAACTACTTTGTTGACATTAGCTTGCATTCATAGTGTATAAATTCACAGTGTATAAAAAGGATTAGGGAATGTCCCTCCCCTAATCCTGCTATCATTAACAAGTAGCAGATTATCTTTACTCTGTGACATAATGGAAGGTTATTGGCTATTCTGTAAGAGGCGTAGCCTTCTATGTGTCCTGCTGTTTCAATAAAGAATGACAACACAAGAAAGAAAACTGTGGTCAAATGGCATCTTAAAAATAGTATTGTCAAAAACAACACCATAACTACCACCTTAGTGTGGCAAAAATAAATAAATGGGAATGCTTATCAAAACAAAACATTCATTTTTTGCTAATTTATTTCCTGCTGAGCGTGGCTACCAAATGTTAACCAGTGGCCGGTTAACGGCACTGCATGTTCCACTGGCCTGTTTACATGCCGTCTCACAAACCGCTTTCAGCATCACAAACACACAGACACACACACACACACACACGAGTTCAAGTGGCTTCTTAAACTGTCACACAAACCTTTGATCCTTTTACAGCCATTAAAGTGTGTGATTTTATCTTCTGGTGCATTGCTCAACAATGATCCTCTGATTCCCAGAACACATGCGGCTGATCCTCAGATACCTGCGGGGATCAACTCACTCCACAAAGCCTGACCTCTGTTTTATACCAATCAGCCCCATGCTGCCTCAAGACCCCAGATTTCTATCTGCATTGCCCTGGACTCAAAGGAAACAATCTTGTGTGAGCTCATCTATTTAGCAGAGACATCTCACACCCTTTTAACACGCATATATAAGTGAAATAAATATAAATGACCAGTGTGAGGTGAAACTCCAAGCAGCAATTATTTGTGAGTCTAAACATGAGATGAATGTAAAGGAAACTGGCACGTTTTGGTAAATCAGCTGTCAGAATGGACAGTCCATACATAAGCACTATGTCTATGTGTTAGTATGTCCCAGCACTTGCATACTCTTTTGCTACACACTAAAATGTATATACTTTCCCATAACAAAAATAGTACATACTTTTAGGGTGTAGTATACGTAGGAAAACTGGGACACAGCAAACGTTTAATTTTTGTTAGCAGCACAAGCTTCCGCCCCATGTGCGTGTTTGATTCTGACCAATCACTTTCAGGAATACTCAGTGACATCACAGGCAGTCAGCAGTGTGTGACGTCGCTGTGAGGCGGTTGGCGGGAGTGTTGAGGAAGTGCTGGTGTCTGAAGAGTTTTAATCCTCTTTACAGTGAATTCAAGGTATACATTTTTTTATCAGTACTTGTGTTCCCTGGGATTGAACCCACAACCTTTGTGCTGCTAACGCAATGCTCTACCAGTTGAGCTACAGGAACACTGTATAAATATATAAATCTTAATGATAATTTGGGACGAACTTAATCGCACGGGTGCTATTATTTTACAGCACACACGTCATAGATCATGCAGTCTCCATGACAACCGGTTTACTGTCACTTTACTGAAAGTGACATGTTTTTGTCAGTTATGGTTACCCACACCCGAAACGTGACCTCTTTTAACCCATCCTTCATGAGGAGTGAACACACACTGCAAGTCATGAACACACACACACACCCGGAGCAGTGGGCAGCTATTACTGCAGCACCCGGGGAGCAATCGGGGGTTAGGTGCCTTGCTCAAGGGCACTTCAGATACTACCTGTTGCCGCTGGAATCGAACCAGCAACCTACTGATTACAAGCCCAACTCCTTAAGCAGTAGACCACAATGTTCTACTGGTTACCTAACCCTAACCCACCTACAAGTTGACTTACTAGTTAATATTACTACAGTTTACCACAGTACAGGAGCGGTATTTCCACCGCTGTAATAAAATAAGGACAGTAAAGTGACTTCAGTTTGCAGGAGCGTTTCATTATTTTGATTCTGCTGTGATACTGTGATTATATTTAAATCGCTTTTATATTATAAGTAAAGAGCCTGTGAAGAGATTCAGACATTAAAGAGTCCAGGGTTTAAACAGTTTGTTTGACTGACTGAGGCACATCAAATGCTATATATATATACAGTATATATATAGCATATACTGTATATATATACAGTATATAAAACCCGTTCAAATTATATAAATTTGAATAAAATAAAGCATTTTAATGCAAATACATCAATACAAAGATATAGACTATATAAATATGTCTATAATGGTTCTTTAAAATATATCAGGTACTTTACACAGCCATACTGACTACCATTTGATGTTTTTAAAAGTTTAATTAAATTTAGGTTTCAACCACACAACCAATATTTTTTTCCCTTTGTTTCATAAGAACATGTTCAGAATTAAATGCTGTTTGCCTGAGGGGACATGGTTTAATATCTCATGAGCACTTTATTAGGTTATTCTAATGTATATACATACTGGTGTAACTCCTCTGTTTTATGTGAATATGTTTGCGTGTGTATAATGGGCGTGTAGCGCCTGTTCTTTATTGAATGTAACGCATGTAATCACCCCAGAGACCAGTGTGCCTCTACAGAGGTCATATGAAGCAGTACCTTCCTGTTTTTATAGAGCTGTAATCAAGCCTGCGTCCCTCAGGATTCACCGTCTGCCCTCAGCGAGCGTCAGCACTTTATAGAGTGTAGTGTGCTAGTCTCATGCCCTAGATGTTCTGCTTTATATTCCATTGTCCTGCTGGAGTCTCCTGATATATGAGTCTGTTTCTGACACATTCTGCCTGTGTGTCTGTGCTCGTGTGATGAAAGGTAAACCAGCATATTCTCTCACGAATCACCATATAAAGCCGTAAATAGCTGTGTTGTGTTGTTGTTTTGTCGGTGGCATTGTTTCCTCTCGATGAGGCCGGAGCTGGACAGATGCGCGTGACTGTTGAGCTGTGGGCTTTGGAGGTTTTCTGATTGGACTGGCAGGGAATCAGGCTTTTAAGACATAACATATTGAGTAGGCTATCCATCATTTGGTAGCATGTGCTCAGGTCTGCCAGTACAACCCTTCCATGGGAGCCATGGGGTGGCACACACAGTAGCGCGGGGTGGGGGGAAGTGTCATACACGTTTGTCTGCTGGAGACCCTGAGCTGATCCGATCTGCACTCATGTGAGCCCTTGTCCAGCTCTTCCAGAGATGTAAACACATCTGTGTGAGTCACACATGCCACTTACACTAGGCACAGGTTTATCGTGCATTTACCACCTTTTTGCAGGCAGTGAAGAACATGTTTTGGCTGTTTCCAGCTCTGCATTTGTAAAGTATGCATACTTCACGTCATGTAGGTCAGGTTGTTTTGTTGATGTTTATAATGTTACAGACACATGACTAAGATTCACACAGGCCAGATTAGTCACATTTTATTATAGTTTTGTTTATCATCGTAATAAATGCAAAAATTGACATATTAAAGTAAAGGTGATATATTTGTCAGGGAACGGTAACCCATACTTAAAATGTGACCTGCATTTAACCCATCCAGTGAGGAGTGAACACACCTATATGAGCAGCTATCACTGCAGCAACTGTGGAGCAACTGAAGGAAGTCATTTCCTGCCAGCTCTGGGTATCGAACCTGCAACCTTTGGTTTACAAGTCAGACTCTAGCCATTAGATCATTACTGCCCCCAGTATCATAAGAGATTTATCTTTTATGTATCTATAGTTTAGTCTCATAATAAAAAAAAATCGTTTTACAATTGGAATGTTGCTGCTGCACAGGTATCAAAGCTTCATAAGACATGATAATGAGTTGAAATCCTGAAATCGTGAATTCATGTTTTGCTTATACTTGGCTGCCCATAGACAAACTTTTCACTATTTAGTTTAATATACTCTTCTGTTTCTTGGTTATTCACATTAAATATTCTGTTTAAGAAATAAAACAGGAAGTGGAGCTGCAGTGGAGCTTATGCACTCTATATCACGTATCGAATCATCCAACGGCATGGTGATACGTCACAGGCAGGGTTATGTCATGACCAGGAAGCCATATTAAGCACATGCTTTAGCGCACGCCCCCAGCTTCTTTCATTCAGCGAAGCGCTCTGTGTCGAATTGTTTGTCATTTGTTGTTGTCTGTCCTAAGCTAGGGTGAGCATTTAAGTTAGAAGGGAACCAAAGGCGAAGGGAAAGACAAAGGGCATTAGTAATGAGCAGCAGCGCTTTAGAGTGTGTGTTCCTCTCTGCCCGCGTTTTATTACGGGTGGGGATACACATGCACTGTGCGTTGTCTGTATGGGAGCGAAGCATGCCCAGTCAGCTCTTGAGGGGGCTGACTGTGTGCATTGTCTGTGCCTTTCTATGTACACGCTTCGTTCCCGGAGGGCTCTCTTCGAGGAGGGAGCCTTCATTAGTGTTCCCCACGGTGTTGGTCCCGCTTCTGCTGAGGCAGAGCAGAGGATGTATTTGTGGGGTTCACATTTAGATTTGGTGGAGGGAATTGAGACGGGCTCGGCCCTATCTCATTCCTCACCCACCAGATCCTCTGCTCTCTCTCTGGGTTTGGAAGCCCGCACTGCAGTTACTTCCTTCCGGGGGGAGGGCTCATCCCTCCGCCTCTCATCCATTAAAGATATGGATGCAGAAAGCGTTGAGGAACCCTCTGTTGCCCCCGAATTTGAGGAGCTGCTGGAGGTTATTACTCATGCTGTGGCAAAGCTGAACATCAGTTGGCCCACCAAGAAGCAGACTGTGCCACAAAAAAGCCTCTTGGATGAGCGTTTCTCCATGGCCAGTCTGCACCTCCATGCAGGAGCCTTCCTTTCTTCCCGGACTTGCACACTGAGGTGTCCAGGCCCTGGGAAAGGCCATACTCAGCTCGCATTTTTAGCCCAGCCACCAATGTATATGCTAATGTGGCTGGTAGCTGGCGCTAGCCAGCTACCTGTCCTCTGGTGAGGTATCTTCTTTGAAGGCTCCATCCCTGCCCTCTAAGCCACTTCGTTTGACATCTGAGCTATTGGGCAGGGGGTACATGGCAGCAGGTCAGGCCGGTGCATGCCTGCACACCATGGGTGTGTTGCTGGCTTTTCAGGCCGACCTGCTCAAGGCCATTGATGAAGGCGAGGGCCTCACGTCTGAGGACGTGAGTGAGCTTAGGCGAACCACTGACCTCTCACTGCGTGTCACCAAGGAGACCGCTCATTCAATTGGGCAGTCTATGGCAGCCCTGGTGGCCGCAGGAAGGCACCTATGGTTGACCTTATCTGACCTTATCTGGGCTGTTAGGTGGGAACAGCCCCAGCCATGTGCCAGCTCCTCACACAGGGAGGCTCAAGGGCAGAGTGTTGCGTCCCAGTCACCCCCTCTAAGGGTATAGTTGACACGGGGCTCAGCCTCGAAGCCCAGGACGTCAAGACAGGATCTGAGGACCTATCTTGATCTCCAAGAGGGCTTCGAAAAAGCGGTCCTGACTATATAAGACCTCGGTCAAGACCCCAGGGGGCAGCCTCCATCTGGGGAGCAGTGGGTAGTTACATCGCTCGTTCCTCCCCAGAGCCCTCTGGAGGCCAAACTGTTAACCCTGCCACCGCTGGTGCTTCAGGGTACAGCAGCCTCAAACATGGGTGCCCGCCATTGTTTGCCAACCTTAGCAAACATAACAGGGGCGCCGCCTCAGCGGAGGTCAGATCGGAGCTCCCCTGCAGCGCTTCCCTTTCAGGGCACCGATAAAGGCAGCCTAAACGTACTAGAGGCCAGTCTCGAGAGACTGGTACCCTTAAGAGATTATCTGGCAGCCTGGAAAGCACTGCCAAATGTGTCCCAATGGGTCCTGAGCACAATAGAACTAGGGTACAGAATCCAGTTCAGTTGCAAACTGCCTACTTTCAGCAGAGTGCACCCTACTTTAGTAGGTTCTACTCAGGCTCTAGTCATGAAACAAGAAGTAGAGACTCTTAAGGAAGGAGGCTATCGAGTTAGTTCCTCCTCAGCTCAGAGAGTCAGGGCATTACAGACACTACTTCATAGTTCCCAAGAAAGATGGGGGGATGTGTCCTATCTTACATCTGCATCTTTTGAACCACTCAGTTATAAGACTGAAGTTCAAGATGCTTACTGTAGCTCAGGTCGTGAGTCAAATCAGGTCCAAGGACTGGTTTGTCATGATAGATCTGAAAGATGCATATTTCCACATCCCCATCTTTCACCCACACAGGAAGTTCCTGAGGTTTGCTTTCAGGGGCAAAGCATGCCTGTATCGGATGCTTCCCTTCGGCCTAGCACTTTCACTTCGTACCTTTACAAAGATTGTGGATGCAGTTCTGGCTCCTCTGCGATACCAGGGCATCCGTTTATTAAATTATATTGACGATTGGTTGATAGTAGCTCATTCGGAGCAGATTGCAGTTTGGCATTGAGATGTCGTCCTGGATCATTTAAAACAATTGAGGTTCAGACTGAACACCGGGAAAAGTGTGCTTTCTCCAGTGCAGAGAACAACTTATCTGGGTGTGATTTGGGATTTGATAATGATGTAGGCACGATTGTGCTCTGCTCGAGTAGATTTGATCCTAAGTACAGACAGGAGAGTCAAACAAGGCCCATCATTCACTGTAAAGCAGTTTCAGCGACTGTTTGGTCTCATGGCAGCCACTTCTAATGTTATTCCATTTGGTCTGCTGCATGTGAGGCCCCTACAGTGGTGGGGTTCTCTCAAAACCAAGGGGTTCTCCCCAAGGGGGAACCTTTCCCGTCAGATTAAGGTCTCAAGGTGCTGCCTACGGGCCTTAGACATGTGGAAGAAACCTTGGTTCCTTACTCAGGGTCCGGTATTGGGAGCTCGCTGTCGCCGTGTCACACTTGCAACCGATGCATCCCTTAATAGTTGGGGGGCGGTCATGAGTGGCCGCCGGCCCAAGGTCTATGGAGAGGTCACCAACTACTTTGGCATATCAACTGTCTAGAGATGATGGCAGTATTCCATGCTCTCAGACACTTTCTCTTTGACCTGAGAGATCAGCTATATCAACCACCAAGGAGTTCTGTGGTCGTGCCCCCTTTACAAATTGGCACACCAGATCCTTGTGTGGTCCCAGGGGAAACTCCTCTCTCTGAGAGCAGTTTATATCCTGGATATCTCAATGTGGGAGCAGACATTCTGTCAAGACAGGGGCCGATGCCCAGGGAATGGATGCTTCACCCCGAAGTCGTGAAACAGATCTGTAGAGTGTTTTGCCAAGCCCAAGTGGACCTCTTTGCCTCTATCAAGACAGTCCTCTGGGGCTGGATGCCATGGTGCACACGTGGCCGAGGCTGCGTCTGTACGCCTTTCCCCACAGTTGCTCTGCTCCCAGGAGTTCTGAAAAAAATACGCCAGGACGAGGTATCTGTGCTCCTATTGGCCCTGCGCTGGCCAACTCTAGTATGGTTCTCAGACCTGGTAGAGCTACTAGACAGTTCTCCGTGGGAGATTCCCATCAGGAGAGACCTCCTTTCTCAGGCAGCGGGTGCCATCTTACACCCCCACCCAGAACTGTGGAAGCAGTGGGTATAGCCCCCACTGGGGGTGCAACTCCTAGCATCCGGTCTCTCAACCGAGGTTGTTGAGACCATTCTGCAATCCAGAGCTCCCTCTACGAGGAAACTTTATGCCCTGAAGTGGAAACTTTTCACTTCATGGTGCAGAGAGCACCGCCTGGACCCAGTTGACTGCACCACTAATGCGGTCCTGGACTTTCTACAGGCCCGGCTCTCTGCAGGGTTGGCCTACTCCACCTTGAAGGTTTACTTGGCAGCTATATCCACTTACTATGCTTCATTAGGTGGCTATCCTGTAGGTAGACACCCTTGGGTTACTCGTTTCCTCCGTGGTGCAATGAGGCTGAGGCCCCAGGTATGATCTCGTGTCCCTCCTTGGGACTTGGCTGTAGTACTAGAGGCTCTTTGTGCTCCTCCCTTCGAGCCCATTGAGGAAATTTCTGATCATCTTTTATCAAGACTGTGTTTCTGTTGGCCATCACTTCTCTGAGAAGAGTGGGTGACCTTCAGGCCCTTTCTGTGGCACCTTCTTATCTAGACTTTGTGCCCGGTTTGGCCAAAGCTTTTTTATACCCTAGACAGGGTTTGTGTTTCTAAAATACCTTCAGTAGTACTACGGCCGGTCGTGTTTCAGGCCTTCTGTCCTCCTCCCTTTAGGAAGCATGACCAGGACTTCATGCTTCCTAAAGGGAGGAGGACAGAAGTGTGTCCACTCGCACTGTGTGTCCAGTGCGAGTGGACGCATATGTCCACAGAGCTGTCCTGTGGTGTAAATCTGACCAGCTCTTCATCTGTTTTGGCCACCATAAGCGTGGTCTCCCCGCGACCAGGCAGACACTCAGTCACTGGATTACTGATGCTATTCGCATTTCTGATGAGTCCTCCAGTCTCCCCCCATCTAAGGGAACAAAGGCTCACTCTACTCTGGGTATGGCGGCCTCTAAGGCCTTTTATGCAGGTGTCCCAATTCTAACCTTTGTGAGGCACTATGCCCTCGATATACGAGCCACTCCCGGCTCCTCTGTTCTCATGCCCTAATCTGTGCATTTCCACACAGGAGGCAGGGAAACCCTCAGTATAGATAGTGGGCATCTCGTTCCCATAGCGTTTTGATGCAGCTCAAGTTCCTAAAAGGGAACGTCTCAGGTTGGGGAACGAGACGCTGCGTCTCTTACCATACTTCTGGTACCCGTTGCCCACGCTTGCTTCATTCTTTTTAAAGCTGGGGGCGTGCGCTAAAGCATGTGCTTTTATAGCTTCCTGGTCATGACGTCACCCCGCCTGTGACATATTGCCCCACGATTGGATGATCTAACACGTGATTCAGAGTGCATAAATGCTGGAGGCGTTCCCATAGCGTTTCGACGCAGTGTCTCGTTCCCTTCAGGGAACCTTCTGTTGTTTGTTTATATTTAGAGCAGGTGAGGATGTTTTTATATGCTCCTGCTTCACTTTCACAAACACACAAAACCAGTTCATGTTTTCTCTTTAAATCTGATTGTGGCATATTATTCTCATTAAAGGAAAATCCAGATTTTATTCATGTATTATTTACTCATTTTGTTCTAGAGCCGAATGCTGTAATGTTTTCCTCACATGGCTGTTAACACACCAGTTCATAATGCTTACAGACAGCCTTCCACATGAGCCCTGCGCTATCTGAGATCACACTCTGTGTGAGGAACACAGTCACACTGAAGTCTCTATTTCCTCTCCACTGTAACTCCTAAATAAGACATACAGTTGCATTCATAGCTCAAATGTGATGCTATAACCAGTAAACTTCTCAGCTGTAACAAAACTGATAATTGTGAAAGTGACATGTTTTTGTCAGATATGGTAACCCACACCTGAAATGTGACCTCTGCATTTAACCCATCACTAGTAAGGAGTGAACACACACTGCAAGTCATGAACACACACACACCCGGGGCAGTGGGAAGCTATCACTGCAGCGCCCGGAAGACAGTCGGGGGTTAGGTGCCTTGCTCAAAAGCACTTCAGTTGCTACCTGCCGGTAGGCCACAACTGCCTCCATTGCGACACACTGGGCCAAAAACCAAAGTGTATGTTTAAAATTAGCTTTTGTACTGAATGACTAACTATAAATTCTATTAAGGTTAAATTTGTTAACAATGTGAAAAAGTTTTTACACTCATTGTAGGCTTTTAAACACAATGATGATTAGAGAATTTGACCAAAGTGGCTTTACTAAATAACAGAAAACTGGTTTGGAAGGACACCAGTGTGAGTAAATGACCAGCATTAAATGGGCAGCATCAGATCCAGGATTCTGTGGGTCTGGTAAAGGGTGGTTTTCATGGGTTGCTGTCATGTGTTTGCTGGACAGGAAGAGAGAGAGTCTCGTAACACAGATGTTGGGAGTCATCTGTCAGCCAGACCTCTTTCTGGCCGAGCGCTGGCTGTTCTGAATTGGACACGGTGCTGTCACTCTCTCCATCTCACAATGGAGACGCATGCAAATCCAGCACACCCCCCACCTGCCCACAGCTACAATGAGAGCGGGCGTGATGCGCGACTGGCGAGCTGTGACATCAGTCAGGCCGTTCCTCTGACTTCTGAACATTAGAATTGGAAATGAAGGCCACTCTTAAAAGTGCTGTCCAGATCATGTGGAGTGCTGTCACTCCTCCCTGCTTTTTATCCCAGGAGAGAGAGAGGTCCATACAACCCCATGAATGAATTGTGGTGTAATGATTGGCCGTTCCACCTGGTTTGCATATTTGTCCTTAGATGGGCAAGAAATATGGGAGATGTTGGGAGCGGGACTCTGGCAGATGCTCTAGTTTGGGTGTGTTTGAACCTGAAAATCGCATTCTTTGCAGCTCTGCATGCATATCTGCACAAGTCCCTTAACAGGCCCTAATGTGTCGTTTTCATCAGTGCCAAGGCGGGCCGCAATATGGTGCGTGTGGCTCGCTGGGGGGATATGAATTTTGATGAAGAATAAACTGAGGCTTTTGAAATTCTGAAGAAGTGTCAGAATAATGGATGTTGAGCAAATGTCAAGCACTTGTTAATTTCTCTGTTATTTGAGGGTTTATTAAGTGTGATCTATAAAGTAAACTGTGGTAAAGTCTTTGTGCATTAATATGCTGATTTCTTGGCTGCAGTCACTTTGTTGCTGGCTGCTCCTCATTGATTATTTATCACTGTTATCTTCCATTATATGCCTGTTAATCCAGCAGCCACATGGAATCCACCTTTACCAGTTTGTGTGTTTGGGGCTGCTGAACTGGGCGAGTTAGTTGTGTTTTAACCAACCACTCTTGTGAGGTTCTGGAGGAGATAGGTAAAAGGAGGTAATAGGATTCTTGTTAATCAGACTCAATAATGTCATATTATGAAACCTTTTCATTGCTTTTCATGATTTATGACTTTTGAGGACCAATATCAAATTAGCAGAATTAAAAAATAAAAAGTATTTGTTTTGTCCAGTCTAACATAGACTTTTCACAGATGCCAAAACTTCGGACTGCTAAAAAAAGTAATATCAGCTGCTGTTTGGCCAAATTGAGATTATTCTGCATTGCAGAAATGGTCATTCCACCTAGTGCCCATATCAAAGTCCACTCACAGCCTTGTCACTAAAAATGACATATTTTCTTTATATACTTCTATATATTCTTTTATTTCTGTAACTTCAAAATGATACATGAACATTGTTACTGTACAATAGATTGTGTTGATTACATTTCCTTTTTATATTGTGTTTTTTGAATTAGGTGTTTGTTTAGTAAGTTGAACTAGAATACGTTTTAAAAGTCTAGTACAGACAGACAGTCCCCCATGACAGCGAGTTCTGCCGCAGGATGTGTTTGCATACAGGATCACTTGAACTGCTCCAATGGAACAAATTGCCCAGAATGGTACAAGCGTCAGTATTGCTTCAGGCAGGAAGTCGTTGCTCAGTGTAATCTGCTTCCTTGTCAGTGTAGTGGAGGCCCAGTGCATGATGGGTAAAGAGGGTTTTCCTGACAGTTTTCAGGCAAAGCTGCAGTAATGATTCTTAGAGACCAAGCCAAAATACCTTTAACACATCTTGTCACCTACACCACCAAAGAGTGCCACTTTCCACGGCTGATCATAATTAGCTCTGGGATTGTGTTACGTGTGTCTCCATTTGAGACGACAACATTTAAATCACGTGTGACATTCTGCTATAAATTAAAAAGACACAAAAATAAATCAATGCCACACAATCAAATATAATTTTGACAGTGTTTCGCCTAAAAATGACTTTTGATTGGTTTCAGACAATTTTCATATTGCCATTTTTTATAGCTTAAGGGTAGTGTTAGGCAACATTATTATATGAGTATAAGCCAAGTTAATATTATGTTAGAAAAGTCAAAAGTCAAAGTGGAGTTTATTGTCATTTCAGTCATATACAAGTACATAGTGAAACGAAACAACATTTCTCCAGGACCAAGATACTACAGTAAACAACACAGAACAACACAAAACTAGAATGAACAGTTTTTACATAGCAATATTTAAAGCAAATTAATTGGATGCTGGTGAACAAGAAGACCTAAGATTGCCTAACTTTGCTTTATAGCAAAAGACCTGCAAATTCTGTGTCTACCTACAAATCGGGCAGAAGCTGTGGGGTATTTTCACCTTTAAACCATTTTCTGCTTTTTACTTGGAAAAGCTTGAAATACTCACATAATGATATTCAATATTCATTAACCCTAACTTGCTGCATGTCACCACTTTTTTCATGTGGTGGTTTTGATACGTCACATTCATCATCGTTGACTGTTTGTCTTGTGCAGATAGAGTAGGGCAGATGTTCTGTGCTCTTATCTGCATGTGTAATTAGGCCAATTTGCATATGCAAAACGTGAGACAAAAACACATCCAGCAAAGTATTTTTGCTTCAGTGATAAATATTGACTTAAGGGGGAAAAGCTTCATAAAAGGCTATGACAGGCTATATTAATAATTATCAGACATTATCTTGCCTACTGCAGGTGAGAAACCACATTATCTTCATGCTCTGTCCTGCTGTTTGTTTAGCCTGCATTTACTTCGCTACGGTCAGTTCATCAAACATCACGCCAGATCTTGAGGAATAAAAAGAGGTATGGCTGTTTCACCAGTTTCAAGTTTTTTGGAGTTATATGGTAATGTTTTTGGACGCACACACACACACACACACACACACACACACAGACGTGTTTCAAAGTCTTTAAACTGTGAGTAAATAAATAAATATTCAAATATTTTAAATAAAATAAATATTTTAATAATAATAAATTAATCAAAGTTAAATAAGGTGGGTAGTTCAAGGCTCATCTGTGTTTGACACAGTTTTGTTGTTACTGTTTAGCTTTAAAAGACTCAGCAGTGAACAGATGCATTCATGTGGACCTGCTGCTTCAGTGTTCAGATGCTGACAGACCCTTTAATGGCTTTTGATTGTGTTAATCTTTGCTGTTTAGTTAAAAATGTTTCAGAACTCCTTCTTCTCTGAAACTTTATCCAAGGACTGACTGCAAAGGTTTAGTGCTCTAGAACTTGGTGATTTTAGTTCTTTTCCTAAGTTGATTAGCTATGTTTTATTTGTACACATTTGAACACAAACCACTACAAAGCGTGAACTTGTACATCACTTTTGTTTCCATGCTAGTTTTAAAACGTCACTGTCATGTTCATTTTGGTTTTTATCGTAAATGACCATTTAAAATTTGTTATTGTTATTCATTATTTTTAATATTCAGGCACTGTTACTCAACATTTAATCAGGAGTTTTTTTCCTTGTTTTTATTGCTTTATATTCTGTGAGCTACTCGATATTATAAACCATGCATATTTATATAAGCACAGAGGCAGTTTATTACATTCCTAAGGGGGCTAAACAAACATATTCCATAATTATAAAAAGATCGCACAACTCCAAATAATTTCTGCAGTAGCTACCCCAGATGAGCCGACATCCTGAAGATTTTTTCATAATATCCTGCCGATCGTCTTAATAATATGTTTCGGCTATAGAAGACCGTTGATATGTTTAGTCAAGGTACGTTTTTATAACCCCATTCCTACTCTGGAAACCGGAAGAACTACAAATATGGTACGCTTCGTAAGAAGTTCTATCACACGTCTCTACTAGGAATTGTAGTTTATAAATACATTGGAGACGACCCTGACTTGGTTGTTCTACAATAACGGTTAAATATCCGGTATGTTTCAGCTGTAAGAAATTGTCGACACATTTTTATAACCCTAAACCTAACCCTACTCTGGAAAATGAAAGAACTTCAAATATGGATGCTGATTTGTACACTTAGTAACAATTCAATTAAGTTCAATGGCACGTCTCTACTGGGAATTGTAGTTTTTAGATACGTTGGTAAATTCCCCATAATTGGAAGATGGCAGTATTAAACTGCAGGTACTTCTAGAGGTTTTAGAGGGTGGGAAAGACATTGGTGTTATCAGATTTTAAAAGTATAATTGTTAAATGGAAGAAAATTGCTTTCGGCAATTTTGACAGCGCCCCAAGTTGGTGCCCAATAGTGACTATGCTCATATGATAGCTGGGGTCCAGCCGTCTCTATAACAGTTGGTCCCATGTCTGTAGACCTTCTTGTTGCTGGATTATAAATCTTCAAACATGGTCTGAGTTTGAGGTTCAGATTTCAGTATTTAGAGAGCAGGAGCCATGTAGAATCTTTATACGGACATATGTTACTCTCCAGGTCAAGACCTTTCCAATTATGTATTTGGTTTAGATCTATGACAAAGTTTTAATTTTCTTATTTCATTTACACAAACCATCCCAGGCCTGGTTTTAGAGAGAGAAGGCCCAGTATATAAAATCAAGCCTTTTGTTTGTTTGTTTGTTTATTTGTTTGTTTTTCCTTTTTATCTGGAAATAGCGACCAAAATTAGTCACCTTTAGAGTTTATACAATGACAGAATCTGTTTTATTAGCCAATGTATTTGATTTAGTCCTATGACAATGTTTTAATGGACATGACTTTGCCCAGGCATACCTTCACAGAACCCTTTGTCAAAAATTACTCAAGGTAAAATTGACATGGCCAAATTTTGAACCTTATTTTCATGATGGCATGCAAGATCTATGTTTTCAGCCTCAACCCAAGTACTTCAGGTCTTCCCCAACGCCTGTAATAATGCACTTTTATTTTAATTCAAAAAGGTGATTTATTTTGCTCACTATTTCTGCTAGTTCATTAAAAGGATAAACCCCCTAAGGTGAACCATCTAGTTTTCATGGCGGTTCTTAACAAATATGAAACTTAACAAAAACAGAAACTTCTGTACATAAAGCAAAACAGACAAAATACAAGAAGTAATGTGTATAGTAATGTGTTTATGCATGCAAAGCTTTTTATTATTAGTAAATTTACTGCATGTATTTTGACATTTTTAGGGAAACAAGTTGGTGTGGTGGGGAGTGGGTAGAAATGGGAGAATTTTTGTCTGTGTATGTGTGAGTGTATTTGTATTTTGTCTGTTTTATAATAGAAATCTCCTGATTAAATGTTGAGTAATAGTGCTTGAATATTAAAAATAATGAATAACAAATTACAAAAAAAAAACAAACACAGCATCTGTGGTACCCAGTGGCAAAAAGAAAAATGTGGTGGAGGGCACAAAAGATATTTCCTATTGAAATACATTAGATGGAAAGTCGTGCTGAGTGACACGAAAAAAAATGGGAAATTTGTGTCCATGAGCACTAATCAATAGATTAAATTTCATGACTATATCACGAACTGCCTTGAGACTGGGTTGAAATTACAGTGAAAGTACAATGTAAATACAGTGATACAGTGAGGCAGGATGTAAAAAAATGCCCAATGTACACAACAGCTGCAGCAGTTTGTTTGGTCCAATTATGATTAAGATGACCACACACTTGAGGAGTTGTGTTCCTGCCGGTTATCCGTTTCAGGGCACCGATTCTCTCATAACAAGCATGCCAAAGGCCAGCCTCGAGAGGCTGGTACCCTTGAGGACCTTTTTGGCAGCGTGGATACTTCTGCCCGGGGTGTCTCAATGGGTCCTGCACACAGTAGAACATGGTTACAGAATCCAGTTCATATGTCATCCGCCTACTTTTGGTGGGATTCTCCCTACTCTGATAGGGCCAATGCAGGCTCAGGCAATGGATCTAGAAGTAGAAACTCTCCCAAGGAAGGAGGCCATCGAGGTGGTCCCTCCTCAGATCAGAGAATCTGGGCTCTACAGCCGCTACTTCATAGTTCCCAAGAAGGGTGGGGGACTGCGTCCCATTCTAGAGTGCTCAGTCAAACGACTGAAGTTCAAGATGCTCACAGTAAAGCAGGTTATATCCCAAATCAGGTCCGTGGACTGGTTTGTCACCATAGACTTAAAAGACGCCTATTTCCATATTCCCATCTTTCCTCAGCAAGGTTCTAAGATTTGCTTTCAGGGGCGAAGACTACCAATTTAGAGTACTTCCTTTTGGCCTTGCACTCTTTCCCCCGCACTTTCACCAAATGCGTAGATGCAGCCCTGGCCCCGCTGCGGCTCCAGGGCATTTGTATACTAAACTACATCGATGATTGGTTGATTTTGGCTCCTTCAGAGCTTCTGGCGGCTCGACATCGAGATGTCATCCTCGCCCACATGAAAGAGCTGGGGTTCAGACTGAACACCGAGAAGAGTGTGCTTTCTCCAGTGCAGAGAACCAACTATCTTGGTGTTGTATGGGATTCGACCACGACGTGGGCACACTTGTCTCCCGCTCGAGTAGATTCGATCCTTGCTACAGTCACGAGAATCAGACAGGGCCAGTCAATCACTGTCAAACAGTTCCAATGACTGTTAGGCCTCATGGCGGCAGCGTCCAACGTCATACCTTTTGGCCTGCTATACATGAGACCTCTGCAGTGGTGGCTCAAGACCAAAGGTTTTTCCCTGAGGGGAAATCCCTTCCGCATGATCAAAGTCACAAGATGGTGCATCCAGGCTGTAGACATGTGGAGGAAACCTTGGTTTCTCTCGCAGGGCCCGGTGCTGGGAGATCTCGGTCGCCGCCTTATGCTAGTGACAGATGCGTCCCTCACCGGCCCGCAGTCTGTGGAAAGGGCGCCATCTTACTTGGCACATCAACTGCCTGGAAATGCTAGCTGTGTTTCAAGCTCTGAAGCATTTCCTCCCAGACCTGAGAGACCGCCACGTGTTGGTGCGCACCGACAACACTGCGGTGGTTGCGTACATAAACCACCAAGGAGGTCTGCGTTCGCGCCCCCTTTAGAGGCTGGCACACCAGATCCTGGTGAGAGCAGCTTATATCCCTGGCCAATGCAATGTGGGAGCAGACATCTTGTCGAGACAGTGGTCGAGGCCCGGGGAATGGAGACTTCACCCCGATGTGATGAATCAGATTTGGAGGATTTACGGGCAGGTCCAAGTGGACCTCTTCGCCTCTCAAGAGACAGCGCGATGTCCCCTCTGGTTCTCTCTAGTTCATCCAGCTCCTCTCGGGCTGGATGCTATGGTTCAGACGTTGCCGAGGCTCCGTCTGTACGCTTTCCCCCTGATCGCTATGCTCCCAGGAGTTCTGGAAAGAATACGCCGGGACGCGGTATCTGTGCTCTTAGTAGCCCTGTACTGGTCGAGCCGAGTGTGGTTCTCGAAACTCATAACTCTCCTAGATGGCTCTCCTTGAAACATCCCCTTGAGGGAGGACCTTCTATCTCAGGCAGATGGCACCCCCGCCCAGAGCGGTGGAACCTGTGGGTATGGCCCCTGAGGGGGCGCAACTCATAGTTTCCGGTCTCTCAACCGAGCTTGTTGAGACCATTTTACAATCCAGAGCTCCCTCTATGAGGAAACTTCACAAACTGAGTGGAAGCTCTTCACTTCCTGGTGCAGAGACCGCCAATTTGACCCAGTTAACTGCCCTATAAGTACAGTGCTGGAGTTTTTACAAGCAAGGTTTGAGGTGGGATTGACTCACCCCACCCTGAAGGTTTATGTGGCAGCGCTTTCTGCTTACCACATCCCTATTGAGGGCTCTTCAGTGGGTAGACACCCCTTGGTTATACGTTTCCTCCGCGGTGCGCTGAGGCTGAGGCCTCGAGTGCGATCTCAAGTCTCCCCGTGGGACCTGGCCGTAGTACTAGAGGCTTTATGTGCTCCTCCTTTTCAGCCTATTCTTCAGATCTCTGATCTGCATCTGTCGGCCAAGGTGGCCTTTCTTCTAGCCATTACCTCTCTGAGGAGAGTTGGTGACCTACAGGCCCTCTCAGTGGCCCCAACCTATCTAGACTTTGCGCCGGGTTTGGCCAAAGCATTTCTCTACCCGCGAGCGGGTTATGTTGCCAAAGTGCCCACCTCTGCCCTACGGCCTGGTCGTGCTCCAAGCCTTTTGTCCTCCTCCCTTTAGGAATAAAGACCAGGAGAAGCTAAATTACGTGTGTCCAGTGTGAGCACCCTCCTGCATTTAATTTAAATCTCTGACCCTGACCTTTAGGACGGTCACTGGAACTTCACCCTCCTACCTTAACTCACTCATTCAGATATATGTCCCCTCCCGCCATGTTCTGTAAATGAACAATGTCTGATTGGTCCCCCACAACAAGGTGCCAGGTCACTCTAGAACATTTACCTGTTCTGTTCTGGTGGAATGAACTCCCAGCCTTCACTCAATCTGCCAACACCATCACAAACTTCAAAAAACAACTTAAAACACACCTGTTTCACAGACACTTAATTCCAATATTCAATCCCGCTGCAGATTGATTTTTGTATTTAGTTAATAAAGTTTGTTATCCAGAGACTGTATGTTGACTAAAAAATGGTATGAAGAGGATGTTGCAGTTCGAGCGCATTTGCCTTTTCTCTTTTTTCGACAACAATGGGAGTGTGTAAGTGCTGCAGCTGAAGTTCCAATGATGTGTTGTTTTGAAATCAGACTTTGTTAAATCGAATGTCCAGTAGAGTTTGTCGATCATATTAAATCATGAATGTACTATGTGAGCAAAAACGTATAACAAATAACCAGTAATACCAAATAATTAAAAAAAACAAAAACAGTAATGTTTAGACAGAGCACCTGTCAGTGAGGCCATCACAATTGCATACTGGAACCGGAAGACATGGTAACTATTAACAGACCAAAATGAACTACAATCACAAAATGGTTCAGGAAGACACTAAGGCATCATACCGTTTAATGCTTTATAGATCATTAGCACGTTTTTGGAATGCATATGAAACTTAATAGGTAAGCGGTGCAGTAATAATAAGCAGTTAAAGCTTTTTAATTAGCCCTTTTGAAACCCAGCCCTGCTGCAACAACTCCACAAATAATTTCAGTAATTTGTGAGGTCATAAATGTGTAAATAACCTTTTCTGTGTCTAACATAGAAAAGTTGTGGTTGTTGCCATGTTCTGAGGAGATATAAAGTTGGTTATCCTTGCCATAACAATAAAAATGGACTTCCTTAAAAGTAGCAGTTGAGTAGATGAACAAGGGTTTTCACTGGTGTGAAATTACATAATGGTAATTAATAACAAAATGTTCATTTTTGGGGGAACTATTCTTTAAAGTCTAATGTATGATCATGTTGATGTATATTTGTTACAGTGGCAGGAGTAAGTGCAGGATGTTGAGGGGTGAGGATGTGTTCAACCTGTTCAACAGCCAATCACACGTCTGAATGTGAGGACAATGTTTATGTATTTCTGTGTTCTTGCAGAAATCATTTGTCCAAGTTCCTTATCTAAACAACGCTGCCACGCTTGTTTTCATGTTTCTCTAGATTACAGGGCAACACTTTCTCTTTGTCTGCATGTGGTGCACTCTGTGGTGCTCTCTAATTCACTTTGTCTTTTTTTATCTGTTGCAGTCTCTTTGCATCCACTCTTCTGAGTATCTTCTTCCAGGAGTACCAGGTTAGAAGTTTTCTTTCTTTGTGAGCCCTGACAGATGCCTAATTGAAAGATGAATGTACCCTTATTTCTGTGTAATTGAACTGCCAACTCAATGTGATTGGTTTGGAGGATTCCCCCCGACCAATGCCCACACACACACACATGCGTGCTAGCTGAAGCCCCAGTGGGCGTCTGCCAGCCCTGCCCCTCCATCTGTCTAATAACATCTAGCCGCTGCTTATTTGCTGGACCTGTAATAAATTATGCTAAAGCATTATTATTCTGACAATAATAATTTCCCCGTGTAGCGCGGCTCTGTGCGCTAAATGTTTGCTGACTTGCGCTGTCACGGCAGCTTTCCTCAGCTGACAGCCGACGATGATCGATGACTGCAGCTGCGGACGCAGACGCAAAAAATTGAGTCATTCATCATCTTCCTGATGCCTGTCACTCATTGACTATGTCTCTGCAGAATTACTTCAGTAGTTTTTAAATAAGTTATTTTGAAGTGATTCTCTTGATGTTCGTGGGTTAAGACACCCATTGAATCACATTACAAACTGCCTCTATTTTTGTAGAATAGGAAATGAATGGAAAGAGAAAGCTGAGGGTGTCCTCACCCCTCTGAACCCAGGCTAAATACTTCTATACAAGAACCAGTACAAAACCCCCCGTAGATCTGCTATTTAATGTGGGTAGACTCTTACATTGTTTATTATAACCCTGATATCACAGTATGAAGACATTTTCAGTATGATCCAGTCAGTAGGATTTTTCTTTCTGTGCAATAATATCTGTTTTTAGATAATCTATTAAACTCCGGTAATAATAGGCTGTGTTTGTTTTAAAAGATGATAAAAGATCATACTAAAAAGAGTAAAAGAGTCACTTCACTAATCTGATAATCACACGCTTATTATGGGCTAGCTGGATTGCGCTAAAACACAAGCCCCCACAACATACAGAAGATGTTTGGCCAAGATGTTAAAAAACAGTGAGATGTAAAAGAACAGAATGCATGGGTATCAATGACTCACTCAATGCTTACACAGAGGGATGATGGAAAAACTGTGTAATTATTTTGCTTATAAGCCTGTTATTTTCAAGCATAAAAGTCAGGACATACACAAAACCGTGTCTGAACCCCAGCATCAGGGAGACTATTCCAGAGTTTAGGAGCCAAATGTGAAAATGCTCTGCAGCCTTTAGTAGACTTAGTAGGTACAAGCAGAATCCAGAGTTTTGTAGGGCGTGTTGGCTTGTAGCGCGAGAAAAGATCAGTCAGATGCATAGGGGCTAACCCATTTAAGGCTTTATAGTAAGCAGTAGTACTTTGTAAGTAATACAGAATTTAACAGGTAACCAGTGTAGAGATGACAAAATTGGTTTTATATGGTCAGATTTCTTGTACCTGGTAAGAACTTTAGCTGCTGCGTTTCAGACTAATTGAAGCTTGTTTATTAAGGATGCTGAACAGTCACCTAGAAGTGCATTACAATAGTCCAGTCTGGATGCCATAAATGCATGAACCAGCTTTTCTAAATCAGGAACAGATAAGATGTTACACAGCTTACAACATTTCTAATGTGGAAGGTGGCAGTTTTTGTAATATGTGCCCACATGATTTTCAAAAGACCAATTACTCTGTAATATGATGCCCAAGTCTTTAACTGTATTGAATGAGGTGATGTTACATCCTTCTATGTGAAGATTGTATTTAGAAAGCTTTTGTTTACATGGGTTTGGTCCAATAAGTAATATCTCTATATATCTAATATATGTCTTATTTGAATTTAAAAGAAGCAAATTATGAGTCAACACTTTATATATTTAACACGGTCTTAATATTTAGATAACATAGGAATATCTTCTGGTCTTCATCAATGTAACAGTGGAAATCCCATGACTTCTAATAATATTTCTTAGTGGCAGCATGTATAATGTGAATAGCAAAGAACCTAAAACAGATCCTTGAGGCAGGCCATATTTCACTGGCATTAATTTAGATTAATTTATCTCTGTTCTTGTTTGCATCTCTTCTTATTTGTTGTATTATTTTTCATTGTTGTTTCTTGTGTTGATAAAGATACCAGAGTTTTTTTTTCCCCAAATATATATATATTTTTTTTTGCATTACAGAACAATTAAACTACTACAACACGTCACAGATAGAACCAATAACATTCACACACACATACACACACACATACATACCTAAACTTGCATAATCCACATATCAATGCACAATTTGGTAAATTAAAATTAATGCAAAATTTTGAACTTAAATACATAAACTTCAATGTAATAAGGATCACATTTAAGAAATAAAATAAATAAAAGTTTACATGAATAACACCGCTTTCCAACAAGAAAGGAGGAGAAAACCCTCATTTCGGTGTGAGAGCCTGTGTTTTGAGCAGTTGGAGCAAGCGAAGTGCTCACGGACTCCGTATTTCTCACACGGCAAGAGATTTCTGTATGGCGTGTGTGTTTTGACCGTAGTGGCGGAGATTGCGCGTAAGTTTTGGTTAATCGTTGTTGTTAAGTGTCGTTTGCTATTTTTATTAAGGTCTATGTTGCTATCCAAATGAAGACGATACATTTTTCTTTGTCGATAAACTCTTATCAGAGGGGAGAATGGAAACGCGTGAGTTGCACGTGAGTTGGCTGCCGCGTAAGTTTTTAAGTGCAGTGCAGCATTTCATTGAGTAAGTGTTTTTATTTTATTTCATAATAGCAAATGGTCATTTTCCATATAGAGCTTTTGTACTCTTTTGATGTCAATGTTAATCTGGATTAATAATCATTCACCATTTATTTAGATTATTAATGTATCAAAAGGGTAATAGAAACGTTAATGCTAATGTGGAGAGTGTAAAAGAGATTTACTGTTAACTTTTAAGTGTATGTGGCTTCTAAGAATGTATCTTTGATGTTTTCGTGTTTTGTTATTCACAGAAATAAGTGTCAAAAGCCACTACCGTTGTTTATTTGGGTTTATGTATTTATGTTTGGGGACATTTATGTAATTTGAGCCACAGTGAACTCAAGAAGTGGGATCTATCAGAATGATAGTTTGACTATTTTCTTTATTTTATTACTTTATTTTGGTTTGTGGTTGTAATTTTGTTTATTTACACTGAATACAATTACCCACGAACAGAAACCTCAGGCTTTAACATCATGTCTTTTCAGTACGTGATCGGAAATAAAGAATCCCTGTTTTAGATGTTTGGCTGTTTGTGAGTCTCCTTACTAGGTGATACATTTCCACGGCCACACTTATATATGGTTCCCAGAGATGAACAAACTCTTTCTGTTTTCCCTTACAATATATGTTAGTCTTTCTAGACCAAGACACTCACAGTTTCTTTATCCACTGTTTCATAGAAGGCGCCTATACACTCTTCCAATTAAGTGCAGTCACTCTCCTGGCTTGTAGAAGTCCAAAGTCCAATAGTTTAGTCTGTTTCTGCATTTGTATAAAGTTCAATGGATAGATTTAAAATAAACATAACTTAGCATTTAGTGGTATGTTAATAAGAAAAACCTCTGACAGACAATTTATAACCCCTTTTCAGAACTTCTGAATCTTTGAACATTTCTATAAACAGTGAAGAATGGTTCCTTTGTTATTTAGACATTTAGTACAAGTATCTGGAATGTTGCCAGACATATGGTGAAGTTTGACAGGGGTCATGTATGTCCTTATCAACCATTATTATTGCAAACCTTGTATTTATTGTTTGTGTTTGTGCCTTTAAACAAGCTTCATTCCAATCTATTTCAGTTATGTCATCTCTCCATGCATTTAACCTGTCCA
Source organism: Ambastaia sidthimunki (assembly GCA_036877625.1). Taxonomy (NCBI): domain Eukaryota; kingdom Metazoa; phylum Chordata; class Actinopteri; order Cypriniformes; family Botiidae; genus Ambastaia; species Ambastaia sidthimunki. Next base: position 48,334 of record JAZGTK010000609.1, read on the forward strand.
TTGCTGTATCTTTAAAAGTAGATATTAATAAGTTATAATAAATAGAGAGTAGGCGTTTCCTTCCCATATGCCCAAGGGAGACTTCTTCTATTTTTGATAATGGCGGGACACGCATAATCTGTCTAGATCTGGATGACATGATATTTTTCAAAAATGCTTTAAAGCAATTTGATATTTTTCACATAACTGACTGAAAGTAAGCAACACTCCATCCATATACAAATCTCCCACTTTCTGGATGCCTTTCACATGCCATGATCTAAAAAGATACCAGAGTTAAGCTGAGACCCATCCTATAGCACCAGTCCTCCTCCCCTTGCTCGCCCACGAGGTAAAAACATAAATGCTTTCAAATCTGTGTTTTCTCTTTAAAGTCATTTGTTCTTTATTATCCTTTCGGAATGTTTTGCTCAGGTCTTCAGCAAAGTTTTACACAAACATAATTAACCCAGATGATTCGTTTGGTGTTTGAGTTTTCTCAGTCTGTTAGTACTTATAACAATTGGACTAATAGTTCTGCCTATTAAGCAATGATTTCAATTATACTTGTGTTATTATTATAAATGCATCTGCAGTCTATTTCAGCAGGATTGACATGCAGAGGTCAGTGGTAAATATCTGTCATTAGCTGTGCTGTTTATATATTAAAGCTCTGTTGGTAACATTTTAACACTTTTTGATGGTATCTTTTAGACATTGTGTTGACTAGATTAAAATAAGCTGACATGTACTTGCAAAGTTATTTATAGTCGGTAGAATGTCTGTTAGCAGGTTTGATATTTCTGTATTCCTCAGATCACTTTTCCCAGATAACATAATTTAGAAGGAGTATGATGCTGTTAGTGGGGTCTCCTGTGCTTTACAGCCAGTACACTGAGTACCAGTTACACAGGCTTACAGTAAAGGGCATCTCCCATAAAGGGCGTATACAGTGAAGGGTGTCTGCTGTGAGAGGTGACTGTAGAGTGAAGGGTGTCTGTAGTGAGGGGTGGCTCCAGTAAAGGGGGTCTGCAGTGGAGGTTGCCTGCAGTGAAGGGTGTCTACAGTGAAGGGTGTCTGTAGTGTAGGGTGTCTGCAGAGTGAAGGCCATCTGCAGTAAAGGTTGATTGTAGTGAAGGTATCTGCAGTAAAGGGCATCTGCAGTAAAGCGTGACTGTAGTGAAGAGTGTCTGTAGTGAAGAATGTCTGTGGTGAAGGGTATCTGCAGTAGAGGGTGTCTGCAGTGAAGGGTGTTGGTAGTGAAAAGTGTCTATAATGAAGAGTGTCTGTAGTGAAGGGTGTCTGCAATAAAGGGCGTCTGCAGTGAAGGGCATCTGCTGCAGGGTGTCTGTGGTGAACTCATTGTCTGATGTGTCCTGTTAAGCATCTTTCCTCGCTTAGGAAAAGATGCTTTCCTAAGCGAGGAAAAATCAGTTCTCTCCTGCAATCAGTTCTCCAGCATGTTTTTGCTGTCCTTAAAATTTGCTGAAAAGTTCCACCACATTTCATCCAGAGTAATTCAGAATCTTCCAGAGTGACATGTAGTTTGTTTCTTGAGAAGTTTCAATTGTCCTTGCACATAAGTGCGTCATGACTCAGTTTAATGTTCTACTTTACACACTTAATTGATACAGTCATAGTGTTTTATGACAATATATGACTAAATGACTGTTATTGCTGTGCATATGTGCTGACTGTAGACATGCAGTGTGTTGAATGAAATCAGATCCGCTGTGATATTTTAGGTGATTACAGGATGATGAATGTGAAGGCGAGTGTCAGGCTCTGTAAATGTTACTCATGTTTCAGATTCCTGATTAATCTGAGAGTTATGAGACTCAAACACATACCTCTGCTAATGTGGCCATTCCTCAGTGTCATCTCTGATCCATCCATATTAGATTATATCACACATGAATATGAGGGAGATAATAAGCCAGTAGATTCAGAGGCAGACACCTCCAGGCTAATACTGATCAGAGACAGCAAATCCTGTGTAATGATGATAAATACTGTCTCACACGTGTAACGTGTGTTTAGCTTTAACAGTGTGACCCAGTGTGTGTGACTTGAACCTTCTCCAGCAATAATAACTCGCACACACACTCGCACATACATGCCTGAATACTAACCAGTCACCTTAGTTAACTAATCAAACCATCACTATTTAAAAATACATAGAGAACTTACTCATTGTCCGGTCTCGTTATACGCTACATGGACTACTTACCTTTGCTCCTTTGTTATTGGATTACTCTCCTAGGTCTTCATCTCCTGGCTCCTCATCCTTGTCCCACCTGCAATGCCATAATACTCATCTCTGCTTACCTGAAGATCTGCTTGGTGTGTGCTGCCATCTCACCTCGATGTTCATCACGATCCACAATCTGTAAGGACAATCCATACACTCCATTTATCTACCAGAAAACTTAACTGTAATCATTTCAATATTTACTTGCCTGTTTATATCTGTGCTTTTGTCAATAAACTCATTCACTGTTTCATACATCATCATCTAAGTCTGGTATATCGTAGCACAGATTGTGTGTTATATTAAGAGACCAAAAAAATCATAGACTTGAGGGTGAACACCCTAGCAACGCCCTAACAACCATCCACAGTTTTGGGCAGTCAAACTCACTGTGTTTCCACATTTTGTGAGAGTCTAGTTATTTATATTGTGATTTGGCAGTCTTAAACTTACATCTCAATGCATTTGGTGTTTTTCTTTTATATTTTTTTTCTTTTAAATTCACTGATTCTGTGTTCCACAGAAAAAAAAGTGATTTGCAAAACAGTTTCTGCTATGTTTTTTCTGTTTGTTTGCATTCAGGTGGATCCTGTTGCCTGCTCTCCTGGCACGTGTGATTGTGGACTGTTTCCTGGAAGGGTAACAGCCCATGAGTAGAGCTGTTTATTTCCTCATTAGAGGGCAACTCCTGGCTGCTCTACCTGAGACACATCACTGACCATTAAACCCTCAGACTGCCCAACACTTATATGCTGTTTATATCAAAACTCCCTCATTTCTGCTATGTTATTTTATTTTGACCAGTTTCTACCTCATCAGTCCCATCAGTATCCTCTCACAGCCTTGTTTCCTTTTTTTCTGCAGGAAACTGTCTATAAAAGCCAACAGTCTAAACAGACAGAACGTTACAAATGATGTTCTGTAGTGATAGCCAATAATTATTGACACAATATTGCTGATAAAGTATTACACATTCCTTCTTTCCCAGGTTTGTGATTATTTTAATTGTATAGGTGTTTTTTTAGAGCCTGTGATTTAGCACTGGTGTTTACTGCACACAGGCCTAAAGAAGCTTGGCTGAACAAACACACTGTGAGGAAACTCACCCTCATTTTTACAGAGGCAACAAACAGAAGTTTCTGGTTTAAAAGAGTGAAGTGCGACTGAAATATCCAGTAGTGTGTGAGTTTTTCTGTTTGTTTCTTTTTTAGTACCTGGATGTCAGAAGGTGACTAACCTTTCCGTTTGAGCAGTCATTCAGTACCTATAAACACACACACACTCTTTACCCAGTTTTCAGCATCTGCCATCTTCCTTACTCCTGCACACACACACAGATTCATTGTCATTTGAGTGGGCAGCACTGCTGGTGTGCTTCAGAAGAAAATGACACACGTCATATGCTCTTGTCTTGGGTCTAATCATCAGTGAGGTTTCACTGCTACGTTCAGTCAGATGTCAGAGTCACGCGTGTGACTCTGGGACACTGTTATCTGCTGATGTTCCTGGAGAAGACTGCAGACTCGCATTGTGTCCAGATATAGTACAAATATTAACTTGATTACTGACACAAACAATGTCTGTACAGTGAGCTTCTACTGACATCACTTATTACCAGGGGTGGACCAACATAGACTTTTCGGCAAACATATAATTAATGATTTAACTATGATGCCAATTCAGATCTACAACAATAAAATCAAAAACAAGTTATGCCAGGATAATTGTCTTCACTGGCAATTAGCTAACACATTTGTCCAGTGCTATTGGCAAGCACATCCATCATTCCATAGACGCTCTTTCCCAGACATAACGGCCTGCAAGTTTTTTTAGCTGAGCACATGGCTCAGTAGCCTCATATTCAGAAGAGGCCAATCAGCCAGCCAGCGTTCGGTGTTCACACACTACTATCTTTTATTTGCTTTCATTTCCTGTTTTGCATTTTAGAAACACAGAAGTTGTGTCTTTGGGACAGTTGACTATACAAGTGTGTAAATAAATAATTTTCAGCACATATTGAATATATCAACATATATAATCCTTCCTCTGCCTTAGCCAAACTCTGTTACATGGCTGTGCAATGTTTTACTCTAATGTCTGTGACATTTCCTGTGTGTGGCACTTTATTAAAAATGTCATGCCTCTGTTATCTTCTCAAAATGAGACTATTATGTCAAATTCAACTTCTAGTTATTGTATCTGCCATTTCATTACAGGCTTTTGTGCCTGAGAATCTGGTGAATAATGTTGCAGATAACCTTAATTTCAATAATGCTGGTTAGCCATTTCTGCTTTCCCAAAACAATACTGTTGGGGTATATCTGAGCACAACCATGGATGTCTCGTCTTCTGTTTGGAGTGTGACTGCCACTGTTTAAGGAGGTAAGTTCTCCCCATGAACCTCCCCATGGCTCTCAGTGATATCACATCCATACTGGAACTTTTACACCTGCTCAAATGCTCACACACAGGACGGGACAGACTGCAAATATTTGCACCCAACTGTTCAGGAGATACAGAGGTGCATGGGGTAGATGATTCTGGGCTGTGAGTAGTGAGATCCCTCTCTTTATTAGCAGCAGCAAGAGGCAAGTAAGATAAGCAGTCGTCTTGTAGTATAGTCAAGTATACTAATTACTTTCCTGGAGCGCAGTATCTGGAGTCAACCTCACTGCACATAGAGCTCTGGAATGGGCCAAGCTGTAGCCTTGTTTTCAGACACAATAAGGTGGAGGTAAATCAGTTCTGCCCCACTACTCCTGCTGGAACGCATGCACACATGCTTCAGAGAAGCACCGTTATTTTCATCCCCTTTTCTCTGTGTGTAGTGAGGTATGGGAAGTTTAGAGAAGTAAATATGAAAATCAAATGAGGACTTTGGTCAGACGCCAAGATTTGCCGAGCTGTCCTCTGGCATCTAAGAGGCTCATCCATCACGGCACACGAGCAGTCAATTCCTCTAGTATCTGTAAATGTTTTTAGAAATTAGCCAATTTATATGCTCCCAGATTCATCACGGAAAATCAGCTTTAACAGGGATGCATTATCAGCGAGCATCTCTCGTGTGCATCATGAAGTTTGATGTATGACAGCTTTTGTGAGTCAATGCGTTCCACTCTGGAAGCTGCGTGTATGTGGGGGTCTTGATTGTAACTGTAGAAAGAAGGGTTTTAAATTAATAGACAAACAACATGTGGTGCCTTCTAATAAGGTTTCTGTCCAATTTTTGGGGGTTTGATAATGACTTTCCCATCCTAGCGGAGCAGAGAACCTCGCCATTCATCATTACATTAGAAGCTGTTAAAGGTGCCTGTGTTTTTAGCAAACAGCACTTCCTTGTTCCTCAACAATTCCCAGTGAAAGGAGAATAATATTGCCCTCCTCCAATAAGGACACCTCAGTAGGAATTTATGTTGACACAGGACAATTACATTAAATTTGATGTGTGTTTACAGTGTTCTGTGTGTGTGTGTGTGGAGGCATCTTTAATAAATGTATGCTGATGCCAGAGGCTGTAGTGATGTGCTAATGTTCACCTCTGTTGTTATTTACTGCGCCATTTATGTGCTGCGGATCCATGGCTGCAAATGGCATTATGGTTCATGATGAATGAGCGTTAGAGTAAACTCATTTTAAAAGCGGCCTGATTTATTAGTGCTCCAGCCTCCATTTTTATCAGGTCAATGCTTGGTTGAAACCCTGCAACGTCAGCTTCAAGGTCACCCTTTTTACGATTATTTTTAACCCCATCCCTCAGAAAATGGAGGAAAAAGCTAGCGGTCACTTATCATCTCTCCTGAAGAAGAACGGCGAACAGGACGGGCAGGCGGGTGTTTGAAGCAGCTGGTGTTGTGCGATGTGTGAAATGCGAGTGGTGGTCAACCTCCAATTACAAGTCCTGGTAAGACAAGGCCCTTAATGGCTGCTGTTTGCCTTCAGGGAGGTCTGTTACACACTACTGTTTTGCAGGACCAGCATCAAATCTATAAAAGTACCATTAAGGGGAAAAAATCAATCAAAATGCCATTAAAGCTGAATAAGTTGCCAATATTGCTGATGTGGTTGCGGCTTCTTTGATTTTCCCTCAGATTATTAGGCACAGCAGCACAGTGACTTTGTTAAGGGAAACGAGTGTTGTTGGGGAGTAATATGTCTCCCGGCTTCATAAAGTTTGCGGCCTCATATTTCCCGCTTTATTGATTATCCATTATCATTTGTCATGAGGTGTCCTAACTCAAGGGGAAGTATAGCTCTCTTCATTGCCAAGCTGAGTGCTGTATGGATCTGTGTGTGAAGGTAGCAATCTCAGAGAAAAATAAGCTGGAAAACAGTCGCTGTTGGTGGAGAGGACTGCTGAGCTGGCTTTGTTCTCTCCTCACATTCACTCATGGCAGAAGCATGAATGAGATAACACGTACCTGCTTTTTTCTTCTGTTGAAGGCTGAGAGAAAGACCTCAGATGGACTGAATGAGAGGGAATCTGTATAGTGATTACACAGATGTGAGGGAGGATTTTAACAGGCAGAGCCTAGGAGAATCAGAATATTCCTTGTGTTTTCAAATAACAAATCAGTAGATTGTGTAGAAGTAAGAGTAACCTTCAGGAGAGCCTTCAGGAGAGTGAACACCAGGAAAGCAGCAGGACCAGACGGTATATCAGGTCGAGTCCTCAGAGCCTGCGCTGACCAGCTAGCACCAGTGTTCACAGAAATATTCAACCTCTCCCTAACCCAGTTGACAATCCCCATGTGCTTCAAAGAGTCCATCATTGTTCCTGTCCCAAAGAAATCCCATCCTGCTTCCCTTAATGACTACCGCCCTGTAGCCCTGACCTCAGTAGGGATGAAGTGCTTTGAGCAGCTGGTCAGAGACTTCATCATGACTTCACTACCAGACACACTGGATCCACTAAAGTTCACCTACCGACGATGCCATCTCCCACATCCTCCACACATCACTCACTCACCCAGACACTAGAAAGAGGAATTATGTTAGAATGCTGTTTGTTGACTACAGTTCAGCGTTTAACACCATAATCCCCTCCACACTCATCACCAAGCTGGAGCACCTGGGACTCAGCCCATCTCTTTGTCAGTGGATCTGCAATTTCCTAACTGGCAGACCACAGGCAGTCAGGATGGGTGGACATTTCTCAGCCTCACTCACCCTCAACACTGGAGCCCCCCAGGGTTGTGTTCTGCGTCCACTGCTGTACTCCTTGTACACGTATGACTGTATGGCCACTACCGACTCCACCAACATCATAAAGTTTGCTGACGACACCATTGTGGTCGGATTGATCTCCAACAACAATAAGATGGCTTACCTGAAGGAGATTAGGACTCTGGAGGACTGGTGCCAGAGGAACAACCTCCACCTTAACATCAGTAAGACTAAGGAGCTGACAGTGGACTTCAGTAAAAAGCAGGCGAGAACTATCAGACCCCCATCATCAACGAGAGCCCAGTGGAGAGAGTGGACGGCTTCAGATATCTCGGCGTTCACATCATGCAGAACCTGTCATGGTCCTGTCACATCAACACCGTAGTGGAGAAGGTCCGGCAGCCACTCTTCGACCTCAGATGCTTGAGAGACTTTATACTGCCTACTAAGGTGCTCAGGAACTTTTATTCCTACACCACAGAGAGCATCCTGACAGCAAACATCACCACCTGGTTCGGCAAACAGCACCATGCAGGACAGACGAGCTCTTCAGAGGGTGGTGCGATCAGCTGAGTGCATCATCCGTACCAAACTCCCTGACCTGCGCACAATCTACAGCAAGTGGTGCTGGACCAAGGCCTGGAAGATCATGAAGGACCTCAGCCATCCCAACAACAGACTTTTCTCACTGTTGAGGTCAGGGGGGCGCTTCCGCTCCCTGAAGACCAACACTGAGAGACTGAGGAGAAGCTTCTTTCCGCAGGCTATACGGTCTCTTAACCAAGTCTCTACATAGCACTCAATAACACACAGACATCTGCACATTGCACATTTGTTTACATTTGCACATTTGTTATTATTTGTATTATTTGTATTATATTTTTATTATATAACACAGCCTGCTTTGCAACACAGCACCTTAAAAGGGAAATTCAAATACATATATACATATACCCTGTCTACATCCTTATTGTATTGTCTTATTGTATTTTCTCATTGTATTTTTTTATATCATATTTTATTTTAGTTTAAAGAATTCTATTTTACTGTAACTGTACATATTTCCTTCTCGGGTCAACAGACGTACAAGCATTTCACTGCATATCATACTGTGTACGATTATTGATGTGACAAATAAAATTTGAATTTGAATTTAACCTTTTGGCCTGGGCCCTTAGGTTATGAATAAACGTGTAGTTGAATGGGTTGTAAATTTCTGGGTTGTAAATTTTGGTAATGGTTAATTTGTCAATGCTGTTATATGTTCAGTTTGGCTTCAAATGAAAGAAAAAAACTTCAAGTCACAAATCACAGTGATTATTGACAAAAGGACCTTTGAATTTAGGAACAAATGATATGAGAAGTATTTTCCTGTTTAATAAGGAAGTTGGTTTTGCTGGTTTTGACTTATTTTGCTTAATTTTTTATTTTTTCTACCTTTATTTTTACTTGTCATAACTCTGGATGAGTGTTTTAATTACAGGAATGCTCTCATATTTCCAAAAGGTGTTTACATATATTATTCCAGCTCTGATGAGACCTTACTGTAATTAAATTCAAAGGCAGCATCAAATGCATAAATGCATGTTTATTCTTATGAGTGCAATGACTGCATTGTTTTTCCTTCCATTTCCATCAATTCATTTAGCAGATGCTTTCATCCAAAACAACGTAGATAGAGAATTTAACATTTTGCCCTAAGAACCAACAAGCTTAGTTTACGAATCTACATTTACAAATGGGAATAGTTCTGATGCTAGTGACAAGATGAACAGAAGCCTTTTTTTTACATTATGACACCTGAGCATTAGGGGTCATTCAGGTGTCTGTAAACAAAGTAGGTGAATGTCTTTGAGAGTGATCTGGTACCTCTCTGTGAGGGAACAATCAGAAATAGTTAATTTTCAGAACATAGTTGGTGGGAGGGAATGTAGTGTGAGTTGAGATGGGAGAAGTTCCAGTGACTGTCCAAAAGGCCAGAGTTAGAGATTTAAATTTAATGCAGGCGACTACAGGTAGCCAGTGAAGTGGGATCAGGAAGGTGTGACATGGGCTCTCTTTGGTTGATTGAAGACCAGTTTGTACCCAAAAGTCAGGAAAACCTGACAAATCTGAGCAAAACCTTCTTTGGGGGACATCCTCATTTGTAATAAAGCTATAAAAAATAGCTTTTTTATTGTATGTAGAAAAATGCAGAAAGTTTTCTTCCTTTCTGCAGAAAGTTGTCTTCTTTTTCTTCTTCCACAAGTGTATTTGATTATTAAACACACAAAATGATGCCTTTTTTGAAAATATGAAAATGCGAAACGGTTCCTGTGAGGGTTAGATTTAGGAGTAGGGTGAGGGTTAGACGATTCTATACAGTATAAAAGATGATATTTAAATGTCTCTGGAAAGTTTCCACAAAGCATGGAAACCTATAACATGTAAGTGTATGTGAGTAAGTACTGGTGTATGTGGTTTGATTAACCATAACTCAATAGAAAAATCATTACGCTCATGGAGAGTCCCCGTAAACCACACATATGTGTGTGTGTGTGTGTGTGAGAGAGGGAGACAGACATTATCTCCATCCATGCTTACTCAACCTGCCCCCCACCCTCTTCCTTTAACATGTCAGTATTTCTTCATCTGCACTGGTTTATCTTGCCACCCAGCAGAGCCCCCCACACACACTAACCATAAACACACTGTTAAATACATCATAATTTCAAGATGTCAAGGGTACTTCTCTATAAATTAATACTATTACCACATACAAAGAACTAAATTAATTTATAAGTTAAGCATAACTAGCATTACTAGTAGCAGTAGTGTTACTCTACTCAAGTATTATAGTTATAAGTGTTAAGCTACAGCACCTAATTATCCTGGAGCACAAATAGCCAGAATGCTGTGCTGAGGTTTGCACAGACATCACTCACATTATCTTCTGGCTTTGATATTGTGAGCGTGAAAAGTAGTGAACTGTGTGTATTTTGTAAGTATAGTGATGGTGCTTTGATGGCGTTTAGACATACTTCTGATATTAAAAGAAACACACATTGTTCTGCTGTTGCCACAGCAACCTTGCTTACCCAGCAACGTGTTTCTAGGGCAACCAGGCACAGATAACATGCTCTTGATTTAGAAATCTGCTTGTAAAATTTGACCATCTGACTTATTAAGGATTCACATGCATAGCGCTGAAACCCTATTGTAAATGTTAAGACTTTTATTATTATGTTGATGATGATAAAATAATATCATCAAAAATGTAGTGATAATAAAAAGCCAACATATTGTTATTCTATTTAGGCTTATTATTCGTGGTGCTTTTCTGCATAAAAATCGGCAAGTATCTCGTCCCATTATAAAAGGTTCATGCTGAAAAGTCCCAAACATGCTAAAATGTTCTTGTATCATGTTAATTAACTTTAAAATGTGTTAGCTTCATGTACAATTTTTGGTACCATGATAAAACCAAACAATCATGCTAGATTGTGTTAAAACGTTAACAATATACTAAAACGTTTTCTAAAAATGTTCAGCTTGTTACTATCGTGTTTGAGAATGTCAGAAGAGGTATTGAAACACACAGTAAAGAGCTTCTCTGTGTCTCTAAATGTAATCATGAACAAATATCGCTTCTTCTTAAGAAGAAGCTCTCTCTCCACACTCTCTCTGTGCTATTGGTCTAGAGCATGAGGGGATGCTACAAGGCATACTCAGACAAAGTCTTCAAATATTTTAGGTTATTTGTAAAAACACACTTTTGCGAACTATGTTTTTTTCTCAAACTCCATAAAACCAGTGCAGTACAATTCTCTAGACTCTCTAGGTTAATAATTGTTTAGCGTATCAGCCGGGTTGGAAAGCGTTATTTAAAACACTATCGCTCTTCCTCTGAAACGAGGGAATTTAAGCCTTAGCTCAAAGGGAATAATAAGTATAATTAACCGTAATTAATTATACTAATTATTGTAAGATGTATATATATGTTTACCTG
>JAZGTK010000610.1:0-59704 GCA_036877625.1 Ambastaia sidthimunki
TCCCAGTTATTAAGAATTATGACAGGACAGACACCTATTTCAATCCATCATCCCATCATATTTAAAATTCCTATGGTATGTCTATGTATTATATCTATATATTTACTGTATGTATATGTCTATATATGGTATGTCTATATATTAATATGGTTAGTCTATATCAGTGTTTCCCAACCAAAGAAATTAAGTGTCACAAGAAATTAAAAACATAAATTGTCAGTTGATACTGATTCATGTTTAAACTGCATTTGATATTGTGGGTAAATAACACACATAAGTATCTTACACTCTCTTGAGATTGATTCAGAATTTGTTAGAACAGCATCTGCAGTTATTTAATATTGATTGAATGGCTGACACATTTGATAGAACAAAAATAGAATAAAAAAACTTGTATTTTTATCTGAAAACAGCAGTGTAGGAGAAATCTACCGTTGTCCTGAGCCTAAAAAATATATTAAAACACTACATATATTGCAGACTCAGGACAGGGGTTGATTTCTGCAAAACTGCTCTTTCTCCACAAAAAAAATACAAGGTCTTATTTTTGTTCCATCAAATGTCTCAGCCATTCAACCAATATGAAACTGTAAATGCTGTTATAGCAGATTCTGAATCAATCTGAGTGCAAACCACTCCATGACTTTTTCACCCACAGTATCAAATGTAGCTTTGCAAGCTAATGTAAGCTAAATAATATTCAGTATAACAAGCTTTAAAGAAACACATTAAAAATCATTTTGACTTGTAGCAGGTCCTGTGCTTACTCACCTGCAGAATCTGTGTTGGCGGGTCAAGTTAAGCCACATATGTTTGGCTCAGTTTGAAAACATCCCAGCTAACAGGGAACATTCTCAGAATATTGTCTAATGTTCTCTACAGGTTCTCTCAAAGTTATCAAAAAGCGTTCTTGCAGTAATGTAAGTAAAACTTTTTTAGCATTATATATCTCATATGAAAAATGTTGCTGTTCAGTTGCTACTGTAACTTTTTAAAAACGTTCCAGAATTTAAAAACAATGCTTGAATAATGTTTCTAAAACCAAGCAATAATGTTTATACAATGTCTAAAAAACTTGGACATTTTGAACAGTCATGAAACTTTCAAAATAACATTTTTAATTAATCGTAACATTTGAGAAATGTTCTTACAACATAAAATTGTAAGCAATGCAGGAAGGATAAGAGCTCAGTATGATTTACTAACAGTGGGCCAAATCTCACTTTTTTTAAAGCGCTAAAACAGCTGGTTCTTCTAATGCTTTAAATGTCAATCTAATATTTAAAATGTCTTGGAGTAAACTCAAACTATCATTTTATGTTTTGCACTGTAATATTTTATATATTCAAAACCAAGTTTTTCATTCTGCCTTTTTTTCTTTAATTCTTTTAGTCGTTTTATCTGCACAAACACTGCACAAAGTTCTAGAATTACTTTAATATTATATTGTAAATATTTAAAGTATGATCATTGCATTAGAGAAGAGTAAACAACATTATGAATGGATGCTCATAGAGAATTTATGATAAAGATATGAAAACATTTGCAAACAGAATCTGTTTCTTATGTTTCAGGCATATTTAGTGGTATTTGACTATATCCAAAAGGCAGAGTAATATGTAAACTGAAATTACTTTTTTATCTTCAGAACCCCAGTGATGCACAAAGTGGAGCATTTTTCATGTTGTTTTTTTTTGCAGAACATGATAAATTACCATGTTAAACTTTTTCAAAACCACAATAGGGTGCATTTTTCCTCATTTCAGGTGATGAATAAGTTGGAATACAACTGAACGTTAAACTTACGCTTATTGAATGTTTAACATATTTTTCACCTTTATCTTATAACTGCTTATCTTGCTCATGGGTGTTCTGAAGCAAGCCACCAATCAGATAAAAAACGACTTACACATCTATTGCCATACCCTTAACAATCTTTCTTTATAATGTTTTCCTTTTGTGTTGTATGTATGTGTTAAATCCTAGGTTTGGATCTTAGATAGAGTTAAAACCCTGACTAAGTGTCCATCCCAAGACAACTGTGATTGGCTGTTTGGCAGGTCTTTTCCTAACTGGTCCCTAATCGAGAGGAAAAAGGCAATCAGTCTGTCTGCAGTTCCACTAAGAGTTGTCTGACTCAGTCATTATGGGTCTGTCACAAAGCTGAATGAACTTCTTTATAATTACCCCCACTTGTCGACAGAGTTGCATGACCCTGGGCTGCCAACACTATTTCCCTGTTAATCTGCTAACATTCAGGCAACTACACAAAACAAAATGCGTGCTTAACCTGATCTTGTTTAATCTATAACTTTCTTTCATTTAGGCGTAACCATTGTAATGCATTATCAGTGCTTACATACATTAACCAGTCACATTTGCATAAGATCTATTTATAACATTTGAAAACCACTGCTAATGCCTAGAAATGAAATGTCTCTCCCTTTTGATTTAATAAGTAAGCTTACCAGCAAACTGTTGCAGAGTGAAATGACATTTGACTTAAAAGCTGTAAGTGCAACAGTCTGTCGGAGCAATTTGGAAGCTCATCAGAAATGGATGGTACACAGGGTGTTATTGAGAACAGCAACATGTGGTTAAATCACAAAAACACTGGGATGCAGTCACAGAGATATTAGCAGCATTGAGTAGAACTGTGGAGTATGATGTGTTTTGAAATTAAGGTTTCAAGATGGGCACCTTGACCTTAAAGTTTAAAATCATGATTTGTTTTTATGTGAATGTTTTAAAATGATGCCTTATTAGATCTCATTATTATGCCAAATTAGATCTCATTTTTTTTATTAAAGCAAAGAACTGTGATGATGCAGATTGCTAAGGTATTAAATAATTTTATCAGTAAAATCCATAATCAGTTGCACTCCTTACAAAAATATCGCTGTGATGTCACAGTAATGTCACAATACTTTTTCTTGCATTATTGGTAATACTCCCTCTCCCCTTTGTAAAGCTTTGTAAACAACACAGTCATATAGATATAAATGACATATTGTGGCCATTAATCTCAGTTCTTGTCTCAATTCTTATTCTTCATACAACAGAAGTCTTAAAACGACATGATTACAACACTGACTGCTCCTCTGTTGCTTCCACAGGATTTATAATGCTTGTATGATCAAATTCACTGCAAATCAATGGAAAATAACAGTAATGTATCAGCGTTTGCTGATCAGCCAATAGCTCATGGCCTGAAGCGCTAAAAAAATCTCATTATAACGCTCTTTCTTTAGACATCCCTCTTTTAGATGGACACTGGCCATCTGCAGTGGAATAACAAGGAAGGCTTCAAGCCCATTGCTATGCTCCTTCTCCTAGACTTTATGGACCAACAATGCAGCAGCATGATTTTCAACTTCACAAACCTGCTGATCAAACTATTGTATATGTTTAAAGAAGTTATTAATAATTATAAAATTAAAGTTGAAAAATCTTCAGTTGACAGACATAAGCCCCTTCACATGCCATCTTTACTGATAAATTACCAATAAGAGATCATGTGTGAACGAGATCTTTTACAAAATTACCAGTAAATCGGTCCTGGCAATTTACCAGTAAGAGAAGTTGTCACATTACCAGTAATTTACCGCCTTCTCTGAGCCAATCAGAACATTTTGACGAATGGTGTGTTTACTCAGTGCTGAAGTCCAAGCAGAGATGTTAATCTAATATGATGCTAGTGCAAAATGTTTGTAATAAAAATACAGACCGCAGCGTTTGGAAATAAAAGGCAAACCACATTGTGTGGCGGCAGTGGTGTAACTGTTTTATGACGCTGCATTTAATTGGCTAAAGCAACAGTACAGTTCCTGCTGGAGAAACCTGTAGTTAAGAGGCTTATTCAAAAGCATTACAACTACAAATTAACCTTTATCTATTGTGAATGCATAAGTCTGTTAATAATAAGGCACAGAAAAACATCTGATCACAGGATATGCTAATTTCAGCACAGAAATTATTTCAGTGTGTTTTGGCATTTTGAAATGTGTGACCCACATGTGTTGCGCAATACACGCATCTGTCCCGTCAGCTTGTTATGTGACAGCTTTTCAAAAGCAAACATCAGCTGTATAAATAGATTTGTGTATTTCACACTCACATTGTCACACTATTTATAACAGATGCTAACAGCCGCTGGTTACAGTATGAACTGAAACCGGTGCCATATGAGGTGTGAACGTCAAAACAGAACGTTTTACCTGCTATTTAAAACCTATAAATAAACCTGAACTTAGTTAAGATAAGCAGCAATAATATGTTTTTATTTTATTTTTTATTTAGACACCATAAACATTATCGCCCTATTTACACGGGACAAAGTTTCCCGGACGAGATCAGAGAAATAAATCCTTCGTTAATACCAAATGTGTCTCTGATGGCAGATATTATATTTTCACAACGCTTTTTTTTATGTATTTTGGTCTACGTGAACTTCCGTACAGCTCTACTAACGCGCGCGTCTTCGCATCTACCTGTTGCGCGTGCTGGACCGTGTATGTTTATGTTATGCGGTGAAGAATAAAAAATAGCAAACAGTTAAATCACGTAAACTACTAGGACTTAAGAGCTATAATCAATGTCAGGTAAGAAACTCATTTTACATTTACATTACATTTATGCATTTGGCCGACGCTTTTATTCAAAGCGACTTACAGTGTATTCATGCAGTAATTCGTAATTTGAGTGTTTCCTAGGAATAAAACCTATAATGCTGTACCAGTTGAGCTACAGGAACATTTTCTATTCAATTGATTTTATTCATAAATTATATACGTGTGCACATTCACAATTCTGTATATAAGCGCGTATTCAAGCGCAGGTAATTGACACGACACGCCCATATGCGTAATAAACAGCACATGTCGGTCTCGTCCGTCTCTGTATATTAAAATTACAGACGTTGGATATTAAGAATTGTAACTGCATACTTTGGAAAACAAGCCATGCTTATGTTTATTGAACAGTTTCTATGTATTTAATAGTGAACGAGTGAGTTAATGGTTTTACACACAGTAGTATACAGACTATACAGACTGCTGTTTGACAGCTACATGTGATGGCCAGCTAGTCTTAGTTTTAAAGCAAAACTAATTCATATAGGTGAAACGATGAGTGTGGCCCTATTTTATCATTGCAAGAGATCTGAGCAGCTGGACAAGAGCTCAATACAGAGTCAAGTTTGTTTTGATTTGTTTAGCATTTGTTAAATGAAATGTTTGGTTTGGGCGGGAAGTTCAGGAGAAAATTTATCGTCGCGTCTCTTGCTTCTATTTCTTGTCATCATTTGCTGTAGGAGACATTTTGAGCAGAGTGACAAATTGGTCGGACAATTGCTTGTTACAAGCTAGAGGGAAAATAGGGCAAAATACTAATGCAACTCATCTCCCATTCAGCCAACACATATTTTTCTTTCTCAATAATTCATAACATGTACTGAGCAACTACAGAGAAAAGCGTACCTACTCTGTTTTTCCCTTTAAAAGCTCTTACCTCCTCGTGGTGAGCTTAGCTGTTGTGGAGAGGGTCCGTGGTTGTCAAATTCATGTCCTGTATAAACAGACATTCTGCTTTTATGAATGAAGCTTGATCCTGTTTGGTTTCATCTATTTCCTGTTTGGGTGAGACTATGGAAACATTGCACACCGAATTTAGTTTTGTTGAGTTTTGTCCTATAACTAATTTCCCATAATTCCTTTCCTTAAAGGCAGGGTAAGCAACCTTTTCCAGAAACATTTTTGTTATGCTGATAGAAATCACGAAGTGAAATGGCATAAATATATTTATATATAATCTATGCAGGGTTTAGGACCATAAAATGTTTGCCGGTAAATTTATGTATTTGTGTACCTCCATGCACTATTGAAGGAGGCGTGGCTTTGGACCGGAGGGCGGGATCTTATGGTTTCAAAGCTAGGTTTCTTTTGCAAGCCTCAAGTTTTGTAAGTAAAACTGCATGTAAAGGTCAGTGATATAACTCACACTGTTTTTGTTGTGATGTTGTATCGCATTTGCTGTAGGCACCTCTTGCTTGCTCGTGTGATATGCTTACGTTCTTGAATTGTGGTGTACAGTACTCTGTGGTTAATGCAATAACAGCATACAGAAAAGTGCCTGCACATGCTGAGGTGCATCAAAATTAATGAACCGCTGTCAGTTTTAATCCACAATACTGGCCGCCACTCTGTCAGGGCAATACATTGTTAAAGCTCACAAATAAATCACGCATTTGCATAGGGCAAATGGTGCAAGCAGCTCTCAATAAAAATGGCACGCAGGAGTTCTCGTCTGTTCTACCTGGCGAAACAAGAAAATTAGTTATTGACTAAAGAATCATGTTTTTCATTTTAGAGCAAATTATACCATGGAACAAAAAAACAGATGTGGGATTATCCAAGGTTATCAGAGCCCTTGACCGCACTAAGCGATAGTTTATAAATAAACCATTTTATGACATTCCCAATAATGCTGTGGAACTGACAGATTCCCGGAGAAGGAACTCGGAGCAGCTCTACAGACTTAAGGAAGTGTTTAGCTGGATCTCATTTATTGAGCACTGCTTCAAATTGTAGCCATGTTGAAAGGTTAAAAATGAGTAATCAATATCACCCGTCACCTTCCAAGAAGCAGCCCACCTTAACATAATCTGAGCAGACGTTACATGCCAGACTTTGGCCTTAAATTAACCAGCTTCAATCAATTTAAGCAATTTTTATGACATTTTTGTATCAACGTGGTACTGTTGTGATGATCTGACACAGTGTTCAGATTTTAAACTATTGATATGGCTGTAAAAAAAGTTCTACATTTGTGTGTATTTTGAGCCCCTAAAGATCAAAGCAATTCTTCTCAGCATGGACAAATTTTCCACCACCCTTTGAGTTATGTTCAATGTCAGACTAGCTAAAAATAACTCAGAAAAGATCTGTTGCAAAATGTTGCAATGTATCTTCAGATGAAGGCCACTTTTGCATAAGAATATCAAGAAAGAAAAATACACAGCGATTAGACACAAGGCACACACTCAGATTTCCCATTTCCTTCCTCAGACATCTGTGGGTTTGTTCAGAATTTGAGATTTAGCATTAGTTTGGTACAACATCTTTTTTCGTTTATCATTGATCTTGGCTTCATTGATATGAGGGCAAGCAATTCACTCCTTACTGTCCCCTGAGAAAATCCACCCTGGATAGTTATGGACATAAATCTAAAAGTGAGACGCCAAGGAGGTAAAAGCAAAGGGGCAAACCAGGCCACTTGCACATAGCCAGACAGATAAATTCTTCATGTCCATTCAATTTAGGACTTTAAACTTAAACGAAATTGAAATATCCATGGCAAAATTGAGCCACAAACAGAATTATGAGACTTAAAAGAATGTACCCTAAAGGTATGTAAAGATACTGTAGGGAACCTATACAGTCCACAGACATATATAGAAAACATGCAAATGTATATAGACATACAACACAAATATTCTATACACTTGAATGTGTATTGAATGAATGTGGTTGATTTTTTTTTCCATAATTGTATTTTTTTCCACTCTGTCTTGATGTTTTAAACTGCAAACACAATATTTCAGCAGCTCTGAAGATATAGGGAGACAAATCACAGCAATATTTAAAATTTTTAGGGCACATTACTTGAGAGGAAACTGTTCTGAAAAATACTAATGTATTGACTGTCTAGCAATACAGCACCATGATGAAACCTTGTGGCAAAGAACATTAAAGTGCAGTTAATGTAATTAATGTTACTGATGTAAGTTTTCAGTGGTTCAGACAGTGTGGAGGAAGGCAGTTACACTGAAGGTGCTCAAAGGAGTGGGAGCCTCTGTTTTGGTGTGGGCCCCGGTCTGACTGGGACAGACACAACTGAATTGGCTCAACCAATGGCTTAAGTTTGGGGGTGTGGCTATCTGTTTGTTCTACCAATGGCTGATGAATGGCTGAAGGGAGTGTTTAAAACTGGTTTGGATACAGTCTTAAGTTTAACAACTCACTCCAAAAGTCCCAGTTTAATTCTTGTGTGCTGTTACGATTGTTTTCCTTCACTTGAGGCGTGTGCTTAAATTTGTTTACTAACTTTGCACATTGAATGTTAACTTTTGACTTCTAGCCTAAATGCTCTGGTACATTACTCATAATAACAGGCTACTGTATAGAGTTTATTACGTTACATCTTTCTCTTGGCTTATACTCAAGGGCACAGAGTGCTGGGCAAGAGTAGAATTGAAGAGGACAGTATTGTAACTACAAACACCCTCATTCACTCACTGTTTTTCATTATTACCCTTTTAGCAAAATGTACTGTAGCCCATTTTCACAAAGGTCGAACTGTTTGAGTTGATAAGATTATCGGATTGTTTTAATTATGAATAAAACTTTGCTGGAACATGTCTAAATCTCCTTTACAGATTTAACCACTTCTTACCTTATTTTCACTCTGATTGAAAAAAAAGCAGATATTTTGAAATGTTGTAGGAATGTTTAGCGCCCATTTTTTAGAAATTGTATTTTATGTACATAAAATTATTGCTTGGTTATAAGAACGTTATCCCAGCTTTACTAAACTTTTTAAAATGTTCTACTAACAACTTTTTCATATGAAATGTTAAACATTGAAAAGTTCTACTAATGTTCCTGCAAGAACATTTTATGATAACTTTGAAAGAACTTTGAAAGAACTTTTAGAGAATGTTTGCCATTGTTCTCCCCAGCTAAAACATTCCCTTTTAGCCGGGGAGGTCGATTACATTTTTGCTGACTAAAACTGTGTATTGGAGGAGCTGTGTCCAAAAATGTGAAAGCAAAGCACATTCTGTAAAAGTCATACAAAGCCACCAAACGATGTGCAGATCAGTGTACTAAATTTCTACTTTATATCTCATTTAAAATTTATACCTAGATCTCACTTCCTGGATCCACATTTGGGCCACAGCAGTTGCTGAATCGATGTGTGTGAGATTTATTTTATGTACAGGGTTGTGTGCCATTCAGAACTGAAGTGATGATGCCTTTGGAATCAAACGTTTGAATTGAGGCGGCAACAAGATGCAAAATTGTAATATTAAAAACTGTATTAGCTACCTAAAAACAAGTTGCTGTAACAGAGTATTTTCAGAAACGGAAATCAGTGATTGAAATGCCACACTGGGAATTGTGTTTGCCACACAATGAAACAAGTTAGAAATAGTGTGGTTTATTCATTTAAAGAAGAAGCAAAACAAAACACAAAACCTAACAGAAAACTAGAGGGAAAGAGAACAGGAAAAAAACAGGAACATAACACTGTAGTACTGTAGAACATAACTTTATAGTATATGTGTTTAGAAATGACATGTGGTTGTATCATTTAGTATGGTCCAGAGCACAGAAAACTATTCTGTATGCTTCTTCATGTGGCTGAATGTATCCTTGTTCATATGGTTGGGAATGGAATTTAGAGTCTGGTCTCCATGGTTACCATTCTCTCTTTAGGATGGCTAGACGTCTAATTGATAGTGAATGTATTTGTAAAAATATGAACTTCTTCCATAGCTGTTTCATTGCACTATTCAAAATTGATTCAAAAAAAGAAATTGAGAGGGCAGACTGTGTGAGAGAGACAGAGAGAGAGACAGAGAGAGAGACAGAAAGAGAGACAGAGAGAGAGACAGAGAGAGAGACAAAGAGAGAGAGAGAGAGAGAGAGAGAGAGAGAGAGAGAGAAAGGACTGATGAAAGAAGAGGCAGCAATTATTAAAGAAGGATGGAGAGAATACATTTGAAGAGAGAATTGTAGCAACTGTGTACACGTTCATTTAAGGTAGAAGTTCCCCAAAAATTGACATATAAAGACATTTTTCTGAATGACTCTGAATGATTTTTTTTTTAAAACCCTATATGTTAAATTATTTTCCTCTCAGACCGGTTACATATTCTCTCACTGCTGGCTGGATGTGTGTTATTTGTAATGTCTGCTCTGTTTGGCATTCTCAGGTACTGTTACGCTGCATCTTGGGACAGAAACATTTCTCATCCACTCTGCATAAACAAAGTCGTCTCTTTGATCCGGCTCAACTTCTCGCTCCAGCGATGTGCAACATCCAGGCCAGCGCTCTCGGTTAAATTAAACAGGCTCACAGGCCAGTCATCCTCTGATGAAAGAGCGCTGCCTACATATTTATCATACTTTAAATATTATAGCTTGCTTTAGTTTTACTCTGTTTGGTGTTTTATGGAAACTTCTAATCCAATTATTGAAATGTTGGGAGTCAGAGGAGTGGAATAAATAGTATTTTTCTTACTTGGTCAATAAAGCTTTAGGACTGTTTTATTGCATCAAAAAATGTTTTCTATCTGTAGTTGGGTAGTGTAGAAGTAGGTCTTCATAGAAGAAATCGATGAAATAGCAAAATAAAAGAAAACAAAGCAGGCTTATGAAGGTAATGTATCCACAAGCAACTCAGACAGTACGAGAAAAAACAGCTGGTTTTCAGACTCAGACAAATGCTTTCAATTTTCAGGTTATTGTGCTTAAGTGAAACGCTTACAAAGTGCTTTTCTTCCCTCGTGACGCTTTTTAATGTTTGTGTTGCGCGTGTAGCTCCTGTCAGTCAAACTTAATTATTTTTATTGTGGCAGAATTTTAGGTTTGCCGCATTGCATCCTGTCGCATGTTTAAGCGCTAATGGAATGTTTTTATAGATTTTATCACACCTGGATGTAAAAAAAACTGGCTCAGCATCACTTGACTGGATCTGCTTTACATTTTTCATGAACAGCTTTTACCGCAGATCCATCCAAGCAAACTGGAAAAGCGCCGGTGTAATGTGACTCTGTGTTGCCTTCACGCCAGCTGCTGTTTCCTGAGAACAAGGGCAGAGAGAGGCTGCTGCAGGCCCTGTCCTGTGGAGATTACTGGATGTGGCCTTTGAACCATTTTAGTTCAGCCAATTCAAACTGCCTGCCAGATCCAGTACAGCCTCTGCATGCACCATCAGTCACATGTGAACAGAAGATTCCCTTACGGCTGCCTTTACCATGTTTGTGATGGTGACGCTGTTTGAACTCTATAGCATAGGTTAATCCCACAGTGTCAGAGATTGGTGGAGGGAGATCAGAAATCTTTACAGGGTAATAGCAAGCACGATTTTGGACTAGTTTGGACACCGTAGTTGTAATTCAGTCAGTCATTTTGCTGCAGTAAAAAAAAAAACTAAATTCGTATCACACCCAGATCATGGTTAACACGCCAAGGCGAGGTGACGATGGGGTTATACAAATGTTTAAAAGTTTAGTGTTTTTAAATAATTAATAAATTCATTATTAATCTGAATTAGCCAATCAGCATGTCTTTTGCGGTTGGTTAAGTATGTGTCAAAAAACTGGATTCACTATACATTCACTATACAGTTCTGTGGTTTTGGCAAGATATAGGATATGAGATATAGGGTGTTATTGTTATTAGCCTATCATTTGTGTAAATAAATGTGTCACATGGTTTAACATTATTGTGTCCTGAAAGATACTGGTCGGAAGATGGTTGTCAAAAGTTTGGGAAACGCTGCCCTAGATATTCAAAATAAAAATAATTCTTAATATGCAACTGCTGAGGTTTCTAATTGGGACCTTCTTGTGGAGCGATTTAACTCATACCAGGATGAAGAACAAACAATCAAAACTGAACCTCTGGAGAAGTTTCTTCTGACAGATATGCTAAGCAGTCTTACTATAGCCAATTTCTACTTACCTTCACTTCTCAGTGAGTGTGAAGATCTGCTAGACTAGACAGTTATTAAATACCTAGCTCACTGATGCCTATAATGAGGACCTCTGGGTGATGGCCAGCTCGCCTTGTTACCGTGGAGCGTTTAGTAATGGATTTTTGCATCCTCTCCTCTCTCGCTCTCCAGTTTTCATTTAGGTTTTATTAAGGCTAGGCAGTTTATTAAACTAGTACAAATACTGTATGTGCCAGAAAGTAAACTTTTGTAGTTGTTTATCTTCCAATGGTTAGCTTTTCTGTGGAACATAATAGGAACATTTCTGATGATTCTTCACACAGCTCTTACTTTATCTGAAGCTTTGCAATTGTGTGATCAACTGACCGTTGGATGGGAGTGGTTAACGGCTCTGGTTCCACCCAAGCTGTCAGGCTGACGTCATCAGAGAAAGGCTCCCGTTCCAGAAGGACATTAATGTGGCATTAATGTGACATTAAAAGTACATTTTTTAATTTTGATTAAAGATTACAAGGGCATGTGAATTAAAAAAATGACATTTATAATAAAAACTGCTTTCTTAAAAAAAGAATCAGATATTATGATTTATTGGTGACTTTAAGGTGTTTTTTCCCATTTGAGCTTAAGATTTAAAAAAAATCTTTTTTGTTCCCCAGCAACACAGCCTACAGGTTTAGAAGGGCATGATCATGTGTAAGAGTTTTCATTCATGGGCAAACTGTCCCTTTAAGGTAAAAAACATTTTTAAAATGATAGCATTGTTCCACTGTGGTGAAAGATTCATAGACTCTTAGTTTAAACCTTGTAAAAAAGCCCATTGAGTGTGTGAAAATCAGCTCTGCTAAAACTGTTTTGTCTTATACGTGCATCAGATGGCTGCCTGCTTATATTTCTTCTCATAGGCCATAAATGGACGTGTGATAAAAAATGTTTCAGGCACGATCATCAAGTGCCACACACAGGTCATGGCCTCTCACAGGAACATCTGCTTATTAAACCAGTGGACCCTTCCAGATACATATATATATTCCCTACATGATAAACTGTTTGCCCCTTTCACAATTGGTAAGCTGGGCAATCGATGCAGAAGCAACCAAGCCAGTAGTGTAGTGATGGAGCCGTTCTAAATAAATCTCTTTTGTGGTAAAGAATGATGGGCGCGTGCTGGGCTCAATACTCATTGAAGTATATTTAATAGAGCTTAATTGTTCCCACAAGCTCAGTTTATGTTTAAGTGCTGGATGATGCTGTCTCCTGCTCTCTTTATCAGGGTCCCTAATGGCTATACAATTGTTTGGTCAAGATTTAAAACGGTCCTCATTATCACAGCATGAATTCACTAAATCAAACCTCTTTGAATCAATGAATAATTCCATTTATTTTGGCTTATGTCAGTTCAGATTAATTTAAAGTAGAACTGTTGGCTCTACTGTATCTCAGAAGTAATATTCATATAGTTATACATCCATGAGACCAAATCCAAAATCTATAAGCTGAGGTGAAACTCATATCAGTGACCTTATATTTAGACGATAGTATGATGCAATGTGTATAAAACGCAGGCACTTTTTATTACAGTATGTGTTTTGAATGTCCAAGTGTGAGCTTAGACACTGTAATATTAATAGACAAACACCTAGAAAACTGTATTACGGTTGCCTAGTTTTTATATTTCATTTTTAACACCTGTTTTCTTTGTATCACATCTTTCAGCAGATGACAGACAATAGTGTTGGAACACAACCGCACTGTTCCAAGATTAAAAGCAAAGATACTGAATAGCACAAAATGGCATTTCTTACTGTTTTGTTCAGCTTTCAAAAGATATATCAGAGTCATTTGGGAAGAACTATTCAAATTCTGATTTTATGTTTCTAAAATTTAGTTTTGAAACATAGAACTCCCTTCTCTTTTTGTTTTTACATAATTTTTGTAATTTTTTGGTTTATAGAGTTTTACATTGGCAAAGAATTTGAGGAAAAATCTATAGTAAATCAAGTTATAAATTAAGTTGAAACTTATATACAGTCAGGAGTTCAAAATATACATATTGGGCCACAAAAGTATAAGTATTACCTCACAGAACATTGTACATCTGCCTTCTGGAATCTCTAGTTTGTGTAAGATCTCTGGTAGTTGGATTTCAATGCAAAATATGTATCAAAACAGACTTCTAATTGGAGGGAATACTTACACACCAAGCTGTCAAACACAATTACTGTATGTGTAATATCCTGAGATACCATTATCTGTGCCTGTTACAGTGCATTTTAATATGTTTGAACAGGATGAACAAGATTAAATAGGGTCAAATTATGAACATTATGCATAATCATAAGGATCAGTCACAGACAGCAAATCCCTCAAGAGTATGTAGCTGTTTGATTTCTGCCCTCTACAACTCAATGGAAATATTTAATCTTTTAGTGGTTCTAATACACACAGAACTTTCTAAACAGCGAGTAGACTTCAGTTTTTCACATACAGAGAACGCTTATTAATCATTTTTCAATCTGTCAGTCTATAAGGGAAAGAAACACAGCCCTTGCCCCATCTGACACCACAGAGTAAACACAGCATTAGAGTGATACGCTGAATATTGCTTTTCTGTTCCTCTGGAAAATTATACACGGCCCATCAACGTAGCAATTGTTGAAGGAGATAAAATGCTGCTGTTTAAACTACCCGTGCTATTGCTTAGCAACGCCGGTATTATTGTATTTCTGCTGTGAACTGAAAAAATATTTATTCTAACTGTTAACTTTTAATTCCGGGATAAACGTAATGCTGTTACCTTTTTCATTTTTCACACTCTTCATACTTTATTCTGGGTTAGTTAATAATCCTTGGGTAGTTAGTTTTTAAGATTTCAGCTGTTCCTTTGCAGATGCCTAGTGCTCCTGTTTGGCCATTTATGGTTAACAACATTGACTGGACAAATTCAGTATGTAATAGCATGTGGTCTGTTCTTAAAAATAGCTTTTGAAAACGTTTCTGTCTGTACAAAGTATGAATATTTAATAGGGTAACCACTGAGGCTGTTTATGATTGGTTTTCTGTTGCCAATCAACACAGCTTTAAAATCCCGCACCCAGTTGTCTCGCATTTTATAGTTTTGGCAATGCAATTTTGGGCTAGCATCATAAAAAGCTTCATAAAATTCATAAATCAGGGTTAAAAGCAGTGCTAACTTCCTTTCAACTACAAGCGCAACACGTTGCTTAACCCAGGGTTAATACTGGTATTTATGTGGGGTTTAAAAAGACAGTGTGAAAAGCCGTTTAAAAAGACTATGGCAAAATAGCTATGACTACTTTCCAGTTTCATATTTTTATTATCTTTGTTGTCAGGTTTTAACCAGATGCAATAAAATTGGAACATCTGCCTCTGGTCCATCTGTCCACTATCCAGTCAAGCGATAAATGTGTGTATGTAGCATAAGGCTCAGAACTTCATTAGCAATGAATTTATGACCAAATATATGAAAGTATCAGAAACAGGTGCGTTCATGTTTACCAATAAGCTAAAACAGAAGCCAGCAGAAGAGCAGAAAAGTTCTTACGGTAAAAACATCATATTGAGTGAAAATAAGGTGCGATGCTCAAGCAATTCTCAAATAAAAATCAAGAGTAAAAAAAAAAAACCTGCCATAGTCAATAGATCATGATATTTTTCATTCTCCAGTCATACGATTCAAACTTGAGTTCTGTTTTCCAATATATGATTCCCATTACATTACTCTGTTTTTGTTTATAGTGGAACGCCGCAAAACTCAACATCAATCTAAGATTGTCACCGGAAACAGATAGCGCTTTATGTTGAGAGACAGCGCACCATGGGCGACTCAGCCGACTGAAACTGCTAAAATTACATTTTAAGTCGGTACCGTTTCCAAGACCAGCTCGAGTGACAGTTATTTGTGACCGATGCAATATGTGATATTCGGTCAATATTAAAGCAATATGGGCTGTGAGATACCACTAATTCACTTCCCTTTTCAAGAACAATATACACACAAATCAATATATGACTGTTATGTCATATAATGTTATGACTGTTATCAATATATGACTCTTATTGGTTTAGAATATGCGGTAAATCAAACTTGTTACTTTAATAGCAAGAGTGATGAATGCATTTGTGGGTGTCGAGCTGTTTAACTGACAGTGAAGGGTGGCAAAGGTGCACCACAGAATCTGTGGATCTTTTGTAATTGTGTCACAGCGGAAAATGTGTGAAGGAATGTCGCCTCCCACTTTCAATACCGTTATCTCAGATGCGCTAACTTACTCAGCTTTTCGCAGTTATATACTGATGTAAGCGTATTTAACCAGATAAATTTCTTCCTTATATGTTTGTTTCATCAATACAACTGGCATAACTGATCTGGCGGTATCTGTTGCTAAAACATCAGGTATAAACTGGGAGGTGTTTTTTTAGGTAAAAGGTCAACTATGCGCAGCTATTTTGGCTTTTAGTATTAAATGAGCAAACCCAGATTTTTGAGAAGGGATTTAAATTATTGAACACAGACCGAATGCCAGTGTTGTTGACTCAAAATAAATCGCACGTCTCAAGTGAGAGGTAATTTCTAGTAAATACCAAGGCTTACACGCTGAATATAAAGACCCACAAACACAGTATGCCAAGAGCATAAGATTCAATGTGAGCACGTTTTCCTCTTTAAATCCAGATTAATGACAAAAGCTCTTTGTAAACAGCAAAAGTGCTCTGACAGCAATTAAAAAACAATGCTCGGAGGACCACAATAGGCAACAGTTAAGCTTTGCTCCACAGAGAACGTGGTTGGGCTTTTGGTCCACACTCATGTGTTCTGAATTGAAATTCCTGCTCACATAGTGTAACCCTGTTGCTTTTTGGCAGCTAAAGACCCAACACTGAAAACACAATAGCTTAAAAAATAGCAAGAAATCGAATAACAGAATGATGAAACATAATGGACAGCAAATATAAAAACCTCATGGAGCAGTTGGAAACTAGCTGCCAGCTGGATTTTCCAGCAGTGTAATGCACATTTTTGCACTTGTATCAAATCTTTAAGATAAAAATAGACTTTTTCAATAATCTGACTGTCTGAAGATCATAAAAAGCAACAAATAATGAAATGCATGTAATGGAAAACAATAATTGGTGACTGTGTCCCTCTGCATCTCAGCTAATGGGGAACTTTCTCAGAACATTGATGATATAATGTTCTCCAAAAGTTTTCTCAAAGTTATAAACATTTTTATGTAATATAGCATATATCAAAAATGTTATTCTTATGCTTTCCAAAAAATGTTTGGATAACGTTCTTAGCCATAACGTTAATACAACGTTAGAAGTAATCATATGGTTGGCTAATGAGCTGGATATCTGTATGTTTGTTCATGTGTATCAAGGCACCAGCAGAACAACCCTGAAAGCACGCTAGCATCAGAGGGGTGGAAATAACAGGCATGGCACTCACTAGCGTGGTATTTAAAGGCCAGGAATGAAGCCTGGCGTGCACAATGCTCCAATCACATCGCTGTTTTTCCGGGAAATGCCGTTCCACTCAAATGCCTTTGAAACCTCTCATTTCAAAGACAAATATGCTTGCCCTCTCATCTGAACCCAATGTAATAAGATGTAAACAACCAAAACAAGAGTACAGCAGCTCAGGAGATAAAACATGGCTATTTTTGGAGAGATTGTTGGACAGGGGAAATGACACATTATCACAGGGCAAACATGGCAAGACCCAGAACAGAATTATGAGAGGATGCGTTTAGTAACAATACAAAAGCATATTTAATTTGGCTCTGTCTGATTTCACATTTTTGTGTCATTTTAAACTTAAAATTTCAATTTATACAGTAACACAGTGACATGCATTAGGAATTTGTGGTTGCCTTTCTGTAATGTGGCATGTTTATTGCACTCTTAGTACATTTTGAGAACCCAGCTAATGCAAAATAAGAGTGTCTGAGAGACTCTACTCTGCCTGTGTTAGATATTTGAAACAATCCATAGTTTTAGGTTTTGAGAGGTTAGGCTACATTTTCAGTCCAGCTGATGGGGGATTTTTTTGATAAACTGAATTTTAAGATAGTAAAGTAGCTCTGAAAAGTAATCATTAAAAATTCTCAATAATTGCAAATATAAAATTACAATTTACATTTTGCATTGTTGCTCAGTGGCATTTCAGATCAGACACACCTGTTTTCTGTTTCTAAATTAGATTTGAAACTCGGATGCACACAAAGTAAACGTTTGTATTTGTTTCTTTACTAACTCTGACTCAACCTCATAACTACCACAATACGACTAACGACTTGTATGACATACCAATAAAAGTTTTCTCAGGTGTGTGAAAATACTCAAAATCTACGACTTCAAAGTAAAGTCACAAAAGTTGGACTTTGCTACTAAGGTTTGATCTCTTTGAAGAGGAGAAAAAAAATAGTTTAAGAAGTCGAGGTTTGAGAAAGAAGAGCTTTCATGTCCGCTGTGATGGCCTTCAGATGTATCTGAGACTATGAACAGTGGAGGTGAGGATCTTGACCTGATATCAAAGGGAGGATGTTTATAACCTCACAGGATCTTGATGTCATTCAAATCAATTGAAGTCTGATTTTCAGTGGAACATGGAGCAATGGAAGTCCAATTTACCATCAGGTATTATTGCCTGTTACTGTATTTTCAATTATGGTAAAATGATGTAAACAATAACTGTGTATCACAGGATCCAAAAACTGTAGCCCATTAGCTCAGATCAATGGTGATTTTATAACGTTAAGTCTCCTCTGCAGTACTAATGGTCTTAAAGACATAATAAATTTGCTGAAGGACCGTTGAGCTCTGAGATAAGATATTATGATGCCTATCAGCTAACATGTCTTTTTTTCCCTGGTCTGCTTGGTTAATTATGCTTATGCAATATTTCAGGAGCCAATTATTCTCTCAGCCCGGCAGATGAATACGCTCACTGCTGTATTCAGGTAGTTTCATTTTTCGGAGACATTTTGCAGCACTTAGGTCACAAAAAGTCAGTCTATTCAAGATTTATAATTCCATGACATTAGCTTCTACCCTTGAAATCTGATTTCATTTTCAGCTTTTCTGATGAGTGGCCCCTCATTTCAATAGAACGAACAGTAGGCTTTTAAAGTATCCTATTATGAATTAAAGAGAAATAATGCAGGATTTAAATTTAAATATTCATTAAAGTTGATAGATTTTGCTAATTGGTCTAAGTAGAGGAATACAAAGAAGAGTAATATATGGTGATCAAGAGAGCCTAGTCTATTAAATATATATTCTACCTTTGGATGTAGCCTGTGCAATGAAACATTTCTTAAGCTTGAGAAAATTAGTTGCTAATAATATTAATATCAATATGGCATGATTTTTGGGGTTCAAAGGGTTCATATTGTAATCCTTGATCTAACATGCACTAACTGGGACATTATGACATGCTCTTTCATCTTTGTGAGTCTCCAAGTCTTACCCAACAGATGTATTTGTGATTTTCATATGCATAAAAAAATAACGTAATATATCTGCAAGTTGTGTTATTCTTTGCAATGCAAGATGAATTTAATTTAACTGAAATTACTGCTTATGCTACATGGAAAAAATAATCCAGTGTTTTTTAACTTCCTTTCTGGCTTTATCCAGTAATATTGTTTTGTTATATCTCTAATCCATCTAGCAATTTATTAATCATTCCTGGTTATGTAATAATACTTTTGATAGTACAGAAAGCTTTATTATAAACCACATTTTGTAATTTCTGTGTGACTTAGGTTTGCTTGCTTTATTTTGCTTGTTTATGCTGTGCAAAGCAAATGTTTATCTCCGTCCTGAAGTTATTACAGGAAACACCTGCTCGGCGACAGAGGAAAATCACAGGATAAGACGTGCTGTTTTTCACTGCTTCTGTTTTTAATAGAAGAGAACCTGGAGAAATATGGAAGTAGATGTTGTCCTGCTCTTGCTTTGCACAGATGGTGTTTCTCGCACAATCTGCTGAGATGAGAGTTTGCCTCCTAAACAGGTGGGTAAATATCACAAAAACATCTGAGCACACAAAAGTGAATGCTGATGGTCAGAACATCAAACTTTTCTTCTAGATATGAGAGTGCCCAGGGTGTGATGTTCTTAGGAGACTGTCTGGAAGGTATGAATAGAGCTTTTAAATTGTACTTGTACAATATTACATAGTGCATTAGTACTGTCAGTGAATAACAGAAATGAACTGAAAATTACAGGACATTATCCTGATTAGTTACACTAATGTATTTTGTACTCTGGTGGAAAACTATATATTGAAGGCGGGGTAGTTGTTTCTTTTTTTTTTACGCCAGTGAATATTTCTCAGGGTACATTTTTAAATCACTTTTTGAAAGCCTTCAAGTCTTAAAGACTTGTTCTATTATTGACCAAGAGAACATATACAGTTCATTCAACATGCAATGTTGGGGCATGTTGTCACATTTTATGAGGTGAATCGGGACTGAGACGAGAACCTGAAATTATGAAATGTATTGTTTTCAATTAATTCAATAATTATTTCTTGAACCATTTTAATAGTGATTACTAAATATCTGGTATTATAATGTCAGTAAACTCCATAGCCCAAATCTTGCCAGTTACTAGCACTTTCTTTAAAAGCAGCTTATTAGTTAGAAATAAGTATTAAAGCTCTCATTCAACCAGTTATCTGTTCTGTGCTGCCCATAAGAAGGCGCTCAAAGCAATGGGCCCCTGTCCCGCGAGGGTTTCTCCACTGTTTCGTGGACTGTACCAACCCGATGTAGAGGGGGTTCCCTATTTATATGGCC
The DNA here is from genome assembly GCA_036877625.1 of Ambastaia sidthimunki. NCBI lineage: Eukaryota > Metazoa > Chordata > Actinopteri > Cypriniformes > Botiidae > Ambastaia > Ambastaia sidthimunki. The sequence continues at coordinate 20,571 of JAZGTK010000610.1, forward strand.
AAGTCTCCGGGACAAGCGAGCGCTGTGTAGTAACTTCAGCACCTGGACAGCGACCTCCGCGATACGAGCATCGGATGGTGATACGCACGGCGCGACTCGCATCGCTCTGCGTTACGAAATGGCTTGAAACACTGCGTTAAAGTCCTCTGAAGTGTTTTGTTGTTTCAAAGCCCTAAATATCTCAACACCGAGTACCGCTGCCGAGAAGCGCTGGTGAGCGCCGCGTTTCCCTCATTCAGAGACTTCGCTCTGCTCTTCCGGACAGCGCAGCGCTCGCTGGCGGAGGCAAGAGGAGGAAAAGTAACTGTCAAGAGCTCACATCTCAGCAGATCGGTGTACTCGAAGATGCAGCCACCCGTCGGGACTGGACTGAAGCTCTTGCTTTGGATTTTTAACCACATCAGCATCTCTCAGGCAGCTTCTCCATCATCCCGTAAGTTGCAGCTGATGTAGTGCCCGTGTAAGCGCATCGAGAGACGCGAAGTGCCGCGGCGTCGGAGATGCCGAGTCAGACGGGATTAGTTCAGAACTATGTTGCTGTTATGAATTATTTTAAAGAACTTGAGGGTGTTTTAGTTGTATGAATGTTTGGTGTTTAATGCATTACCATTGCATTGGCTTAACGTTTATTAACGCACTTATTTACAGCTGTTTTGGCGACGCGTATGGCATTTTAACCCAAATGCACTCCAAAGGCATGACGATTCGCCGTAATCGTTTCAGTGTATAGTACGTGAAACTAGGATACCTTTCCCGGCATATATTACAGATCCCTTGTATGGGAATGCCGACGTTCCCGCAGCTTCCAAACACTTCGAAGTTTCGTATTATGTTGGAATTTTATGGATCGTTTTATTTGTTGAAATGGAGCCGCTGGCTCGTATTAGGAATTGCGCTTATAAACGACGCGCTACCGTGACTTCAGCCCGGCTTGTGTTCAGCTTTTAAACAGGTGGCTGTTTGTCTCATGAACCAGAGAAGCGTGATATACACACAACGTTAGTATCTGCGGTAGAGATTTGCTGTTTTTACATCAGTGAAAGGAAAACTCTGTGATAGTGTGGCGGCACATGGACAAAATTTGATCTGTTTCATGTGAAACAATTTTTTAAACGCAACATTTTATAATACCCATAATCAATAACATTAACAATAATATTAATAGCTAACACCTAATAGTTAATATCTGTGTTTAAAAGTTAAAGCACCTTAAGGTGTCCTGAAACTTTAAAAAATGTTTTTTTTTTTTTTTTTAAATCTTGTCTATTTAGGTTGTCTGTTGGTGAACAACTATATTTACTTTTGTGAAACTATGGCAATTAGGCTATTAGAAAACATATTTTAGGTATATTAGGAACACACTTTTTTTAAAAAGAGAAATGTAAAATGTTGCTTTTGGAAACAATCCATGCAGTTGAATTAAGCAAGTTTTTTTAAAGCCTAGAGCTCTTACTACTTTAATGTTACTACATAATTTAATTACTTGGATAATTGCTTTGCAGAGAGTTAGCACTGTAAAATCAATAGAGTCAAGGAGAGATTGGTTTTTATAAATTATTGGATGATATGTGTTTTAATATGGATTTCCTGTTTGTGCTGGATTAATCAAGCAGGACAAAAATAAAAAAAAAAGACTAATTTCAGCAATATAGATTTTAACACACGCTTTCAAATGATGCCATAAACATGCAAGTATGCAGGTATGCTGCACTTGCCATACAGATTATAGGCAGCTGAGAATAATAAGATTAGGAGCCTGGAATAGTGACTTATTTAATGGACCAAAATTAGAAGCAGCCAAGACTTGAACAAAAGCGGCCAAAAGTAAACAGAGTGTTTACTTACGGACACTTTTCCAGCTCTGTGGGTGTAAGTAGGGGGACCTGAGTTGTTAAGCTAGCTAAGTTGTTAATTCTCTGACAGATGGACGGAGCTTTGAGATAAAGTTTGTAAATGTTAATTAAGCTGCAGAGGTTTTTAAATCTTTTACTCTCTTTGTTAGCCGAGACTACTGGAGCGTTTGATATAAACATCCATTTCCCTGAAAGTTCTCAGTAGTTTGATTAAAAGATATAGTAACTAAATTCGTACAGGTTGGACATGCTGAGATACAAAATTGTAAAGATGTAAATCTGTGTTTTTTTCCTTATTTTTAACGTCATCTGAATATAAAGTTTAAGAGCTCTCACAAGGACAATCATTTGTATTATAATTAGTCTGGGCATGTCCTCCACATGACCAGCAAGGCTTGCTGTAGGAATACTGTGCTCTCCATAGCAGGCATGGAGAGTCACAGTGACAGCTCAATGACCTGATCAGGAGCAAAGTTATTTTAGTGGAATGTGAACATGCCAATGTGGATTTTCCTCAGTGGAGACTCCAATTACAGTCTGCCAAGGGATTAAAACATGTCACATAGGAAATTTGTATTGAGACGGCTGCAAAGATGTGTTATGGGGAATGTCTGTTTTAAATATCACATTTACAAATGCATTTACATTGTATTTTGCTGTAACACTTCAGTTTTATAATTAAGAAGCAATTACTTAGCATTAAACACTATTGTTATTCATAATCAACAAAGTGTCTGTATTATTATATAGATAGAAACAAAGGATTTACAGAAAGCATAGCAATTAAAACTTGGATCACCCCTATGCAATACAATACTAGGAAAACAGTGAAATTAAACCTACTCGTCTAGTTTAGTTCCTTAGTAGCACATCCTATGGAGAAACAAGACTGAAGTCTCATGCAACACTTGGTCACCTGAGTTCAGGCCTGTTCTTATAGATCCGCTGTCCTTACAAAACACATTGATGAAGCAAGTCTGTGTGTGCTAGACTGCAAGTTAAATGTGATGCATGAATCGTTCCATAAATGTATCATTCGTAATCCCCAAAACAAATGATGACAAATTTAGCGAAGAGACTTTTTTGTTTTGTTGTGCTATTCCAACACCACAACTTTTCAGCTTAAAAGCAGATGATATCTGATATCTGTGCAGATAGTTTGTGAAAGATTAATTGACTTAATTTTTGTAAGTAAATTGGGTATTAGAGGACCTACACAATAACTTGAATGCAGCGCTGGTCTGTAATGACAACATTTGTCTTAGCAGAGCTGCAGAGATTTTCAAATCTTCCTAATAATCTCCCACTTTAGTTTTGTATCACAGATTCAAGATTTCTAGCCAATCAGTTTGTCTTATTATTATTAGAACAAGTTTGTACACTGGAACCGGAAGGTGAAACTGACCTTTGAACAGTCTGTGTAGGAAATAATTTGTTTTAGTTACTGTACCTACTGTCCTTCTGACATTAAGCAAATGCGGTGTGTGATGATGACCTTTGGATATCAGCCAGTTACAACAATCATGCAGCGAGAAAATGATCAGAGAAAATGTGAGCATATGTGAGCCAGTTTACTGAGGAGTCAAAGCAAGGCTTGAATTAGCTTTCCCTGATTAATGTCCCCGGCAAAACGCCACCGTATGTCATGTCATCGGTTATCAACCACCCACTTTTCTCTCTGTATCTGCTGTCGCTGCTATCGGCTGAATTAAACTGGAGCTTTTGTTTTGCGTTTGCATTGCAGTATATCTTAGCTTTGGATATCTGATAAATCACTGTGTATCAGGACTGATGATCTCAAAAGAATCTTTGGTATTGGATGTCATACACTGTATTTGACAGACTGTATTCCTGTCAGAAACTGCCTTAATCACGGAATGTTTAAAGGATACGACATTATTATTTATGGGATCTTCAATGGGATGCTGTTTTTCAATAGATCAGAGGTCTTTAACCTTTCAGGTCAAGGATCCCTTGGTCCAATATCCTTCCAATATCCTGATACCTTGAATGACACACTTGGTTCTTGCTCTGCATTGCTTTTCTCTTGCCCTCTGTCTGACTGTCTCTTATATACACAACTGTACTGTTTATTTCTTTGTCTAGCAAACACACACACACAAAAATTCACTCTTTTTTCAGCCAGGGGAGACACTGTTATGGCTATAGGCTTTAGACACAAAAGCGAGCTTTTCATCTAATAGCACAGAGGCTGCTGTACTTTGAGGGCTCTTGCTGTGGTCTCCTAAAACAGGCCAGTAATAGAGAAAGCACTTCTCCACTTGCAGCCAGACCACCATGTATAACAGTACATCCAGTGCCAAATTAAAAACAGTCCCGTGTTGTTAACATTTATTTGCAACAAATGCATTATTAATCCAGTATCAGTGTTTCTGTGTATGAATATAATGTGCTTTAATGAGCTGTTATACTTGCTGTTGAAGCTCTGTGACTTTATCCTGGCTTGATGTTTCTTGAAAATCTGGAGTTTGTTTGTTTTATATACACACAGATGTACTGATTGGATTAATGTGGCATTATGTCCGCATGATTTCTCATGATCTTATGTCACATTTCTAAGGGAGTATTCCCTTAAAAGTTACTTATTGATTTCCAGGTAGAAGGCAATTGTAAACATTTGCCATGCATAGCAATATAATTTTAATAATACTTGTAATATTTGTATGTCAATAATCAGTTCTGAACAATTATCAGGATTGATTAGGATCTGTAACATAGAAAAATGCTTTATGTTTTAGATGCTGAACATTTATGTGTCTATCCAAACATCCAAACATACAAAAAAGGTTTGTGTACTAAAACATGTGAATGCTGAAAACCTGGTGACTGGTGACTGGTATACACAGCTGCATACAAACTCTGAAATCAACATTCACAAAGAGACGTTTCAAATGGAAATAGCTGTTAGTCTCAAAAAATAGTTAAAGAAACAGAGACACTTATATTTAGGGACCCTGAGGCCATAACCAACCAAACAGAGATCTTTGAAAGCCAGTTAAATATCAACTAATTGAAATGTGGATGGGAATGTTTGGGGCTGCTCTGAGCTTCCTATATACTCTTATCTTATGCTAGAGAATAAATAGTGTATATGACCAAATATTCTGAGAATTGATACATCCCAGGAAAAAACCTGACAGATGTTTTAAGGCTCTAGTTGCAAGAATTAGCATAAAATCAGGATAGCATGTGGATTGGAGTGGTTTAGACCCACAGACAGGGCACGACCAAGTGGCTCTTGTGCTGTCTGGCTATTATTTCTCCAGGATTTATTTCGCCACAGGCATGCAGGTCAAATCCAGCCCAGAAAGTGCTGTGTGTTTCACAGAAATGACTATACACATCGCAACATCCACTACAGTATCTCAGACAGGGTTTTATGGGCTGCTCTCTAATAATTCCCTTGGATTACTGTGGTAAGAAATGTTGATGATGGGAATTGGGACAAATCCCTGGGAGTATGAAGGGTGTGTGTGTGTGTGTTTAGGAAAAAGTAACCAAGACAGAAAGTCAGTAGCCTCCTTAGTGAAGAATTTGTCATGCCATAACCTCTTTCACTCAGGAAACACTTCTAAATATATCTGGGAAATATGCAGCCTCATTTTCACAATAATAATCTTGAGTGTAATCTTAAAGAGATTATTCATATCCTTGTGCCTCAGTATCCAGCCAAGGACTGTATATCATTAAAACCACAACATTTAAAATCATGTCAGGCTTTAGACACACCTGAATTAAACTGTGTTTCTGGCATGTGATTAACCATTATTTGCATTTCTAGTCTTTTCTGATTATACTTAAATTTTAGCTGGTTAGAATGGCTCAGTTAAACTCCTGCTGGTCCATAATGTAACTACATCATCTGGTTTCAAAACGCATCATTGACTTTATGAAAATTATCTGTATATTTTCTTTTTTTGCGAACAATATACATATATTCCTTGTGGTTAACAATACACAAACATAAAAAAAAAAACGATTTAAAAATTACTAAATGACTTTATTTCTTCATGGACTAACCAGTTTCTTATCTGTGTATATTGAGGGCATATTGTGTGCTTTGGAAATAAATAAAAATAATGGTCTTCTAACGCAGAGCAAAAGGAGAATATTAGATCAATTTGGCTTCTATGCTTAATACGGATGGTATTTTCATATCATGCATCCGTATCTCACACGTACATATATGGGTGACAAATTGAAAAACTTTTGAAAAATTTAGAATTTTTTCTTTTTCTAGGAACACTCAAGTTCTTAGAGAGCAGGACGTGAGATCTAATTGGATAAAAAAAAATCAAATTTCCTCTTATCATGGCTTATTTATAATTGAATTTTTCATCAAAGGCAAATGTTCGTTCTTTAAGGGCACAGCAGTTAACTGTTGCCTGGATGTACCAAATCCAATGACAGGATCAAATTAATGACAGTTAGGCTATTTTGTAATTTATACTGCTTTAAATATTTGATTGGAATTTTTTTTATTGATTCCCCCGCAGCGCTTATAATCTTCTCAGCAAATTTGAGTCCCTCTGTTTTTGCTCTCTGATCTTCACCTCCTCTTTCATGTCTGCGTCTATTCTTCATCTCAGTAGCACATGTCAAACATCTGACAAATGGCACCCGAGTTTATCTCTCAGTCTACTTTGTTATTTCTCCTCAGGCTTGTGCAGTAATCTTTGAGATAATTACTAATGCTGTGCAGCGAGGATTCCACCAATCAAAGCGAGCGGCGCACAATAAAACAAAAGTACTGCCTGTATGTTTCGAAGCTGCGCTGACGCTTCCTGTGATTGGCTGTGACAGGGTCGCTGGCCCTCCCCCTTTCATTGGTGTCCCTATAATAAACCTGAAGTGTAGTGGACTGGCTCAGATATGCAGTTGTGGAGAGAAATCACCCCATATGTTTCTGCAGATTGCATCTTTAAGGTCTCACACGGGTTCTTGTGTAAAAGAACACTTCTGTTTTTTCTCTTTAATGTCAGTCTGTGCACTTTCCCCTCCTGCTGGCTGAATGTCAATGGGCTTTAGCCACCACTCTCAGGTAAAGCAGGAAATGATCTTCCCCCATAGATGTCAGCCACAAATGGCCGTTGTGATCTTTCAGATGTTGAGTGGGTTTTTATGTTTAATTTGAGTTTCTTTAACTTGTTTTTTAAGATTTTTTTCTTATGGAAAAGAGCTTTTTGACTTGTGCTCAACCTGATTTTGCCAAGTGAGACATGTTCCTGGGGCAACATAGACCCTCGAACAACATTTCTGTAAAAACCCTCAAACCCTAACTTACGTTTTACATTATATAGGCTTGGCAGACACTTCAAAGTGACTTACAGTGCATCCACTGTATATATTTTACTACCTGTGGTACCTGGAATCAAACCCACTACGTCTGGACTACTAATGCAATGCTCTACCTATTGTGCTACAGAATCACTGTAGCTCTGAAACACTGTAGCTCAATTGGTAGAGCCAGTGATTCACTCTACTGATTTTAGGGATAGGTAACATTTATCCCTAAAGTCATAGGGATGTGGTAGTGAATAACAATGGTGTGGAAGCACCAAACCCTGGTTTTAAACCTAAACTTCCTTCAACTCTAAACATATCCCTTAAATCTGATTGGTTGATTGGAAAGTTTTCCCAGGGTCAACAGTGATGTTGAAGACCTTGATTTGTTTACACTTGTAGATGTATCCCACGTGATTGGCCTGCTTGGTTAGCCCAGTTTTTTTTCAACTCAGAGTGTGAGTTGGCGAATAGCATGTGACAAAGCCATGAGCCTTAACTGGAGATGAAGAGGCTGTTAGTGGACTACCAGGGTGTCATGTGTTACATATAGCCTGACACAGTGTGTGTAGTTAGTGGGACCAGGGCTGCAATTCTAACAATAGCTTTATTGGCAGTTGCTGGGTGTCCCGCTAACCGGTCCAGCACTTAACCAAGCGGTTGATGAAGGCACATGAGCATAGTGTTTACAAGTGCAACAGTTTCAGGCCCTGATAAGTAACACCACACCACAAGATTGTAATAAAGATGAGTCATTTGCATTCAGCAAGCTGTTTAGTGTCCACTGAGTGCTTTGATGATTATTAGCATATTACGCTTAAGTGTTGTGAGGTGCTGGCCTCATGTCTTGGTTTTGTGGATTAATACAGAATAATCATTTTTCCTTCTAGTTTAGACATGGGAAATATAGGGCATTCCAGATCTGAGGTGTTTTACAACGATTCAGTTTGGTCTGTTGTAGGTTTTTCTTCAAACTTATGCCAATCTTCTCACAGGTTTCAGCCATGGCACAGGTTTAATCTCAGCCTCAGATGGTACGCCCACGATCAGCCCACAGTATATTCACTGATGGTCTTATGCATACTGCAGACAAATCTGGAAGCACTTTTTTGATCTGGTAAGCTTGAATCTTAGTGGTTAATCTGTTGACCTGGAAACAAAGTGTTATATTGTTTACAAAGTTCTGGGTTGATACAATAAGGCTTTTGAAAATAAATAAATATAATGTTTTTATAAATATAGAGTTTTGTTTGGGGTAAGCAGTAATAAGTTAACTAGATTTTTTCTAAGATATATCTGTATCAATATTTTTACTTAAATTCTGACCAGTGTGTTCACGATTTTCACTTATTTTTCAGCGTTTTTTGTATAACCATTCGTAGAGATTGCTGCATAATTTTCCATTACCTGCTTCAGGTAAAGTTGCCCTTAAACAACACATAAAACAAAACAACTGTGGTTGGTCACTTCCTGCGTAAGTGGGCGGTCCATAGCAAGAATGAGCTGCAGCGAGGACCTAACCGCATGCTGTTAGCTACACATGACTAGCTTTAAACACAAAGGAACAAATTCAAGGAGTTCTACATTATTACTCATATACATTATTACCCACTCCAACAGGAACCTCGAGGAGCAAACAGCTATAAATTAGCACACTTAACTCGGGTACATATGTGGACCCCCTGCGTGGGTCTGACTCATACAGCTTGTTAGATATTATATATTGCTGCTCCTTATGTAATCAGCTTCGATTTATGAATGTCAAGACATACACTTATGTCAAGACTATATATTTGAGATTTTTATACATACATATATGTCAGTTTGACTGAGATTGCGGTTATACGATGTGGGCGGGGGGGCAAAAAGAATAACAACATCTGTCGATCATCTTCTGTTCTGCCAGCAGGGGAGACGGGCAAAAGTAAATGTTTTCAAGGTATTCAAATGAATAAATTTATGTATACTGACTATACCTGTCAGTGCAGACAACTGTAATTTCTTGTGGGCCCCCCAAGACCTGTGGTCCCCTGAAATCATATTTCAGTAGCTACAGCCATGTGTTTTGTCTATATATCTAAAACTAAACACACAAGCAGCCAACTGTCTAGTCAGGCCTTTTTTAGCAACTATGTGCCTCATCTGAAACTTTGCATTAACAAACTCACATGTAACTTGTGTTGTTACCGAAACATTGTTTAATACGCTATTGAAATGCATCTTATGGGATGCAAGGAGAGAGGGACTCAAGGTGATACTGTGTGTTGTTCATTCTGTACTAGTTTAGACTGTCTTAATACCCCTTGATTGTATTTCTGGGATTACAGCAAAGTAAATTTACTGATGTCAGTTTCAGCTCATGTCCAAAGAGAGATTCTTGTTTGCATTGAACTGATAATGCAGAAGGTTAGTTTAAACACAGAGGTCAATGCTGTAATTAATCAATCACTTGAAATTAAAAGTAATACAATTAAAATGCCCCACTTTGAAACTCTGATTTGGTAACTAATGAACGTCCTTTCAGAAGACAATTAATCAAGCCTCTTATCCAATTATATATGAAACTCTGTCAGTTCAATCCGTGGGGGCTTCCCCTTATTATGTTTGGTTATATTACCTACAGGTAATGTAATGTTTTTAATATATATATACAGCTGAGCATTGTCATCTTACACTTGAAGAAAAGTTGTCTGCAGAAATTCAATTTTCAAATTCAAAACTTTAACAAACTTTTGGATTAGAATGGCAAATTTAGCTGTTCCACCATCATTGCCCAGCTGTATTTAGTGTGAAAAGTGTTTGGTCATCTTTGCTCTGTTATAGATAGTTTAACATTATGCTCTAGTTATAGTGTCCAATTGTGTGTAATTGTTTTAAAGAGCAGGATATAGAGTATAATAGGTACAGATGGTGATACATTTACTCATTTGGCAGATGCTTTTATCTAAAACAACTTACAGTGAATTCAAGGTATACATTTTTTATTAGTACTTGCATTCCCTGGGATCGAACCCACAACCTTTGCGTTGCGAACGCAATGCTCTACCAGCTGAGCTATTGATAAGTTGACTGCGTTGCGACCTTATTGGCTCATTCGCTGCCTCGTTGTCATCACATTGTTTCTCTGATAAGCATCTCTCACAGAACTCAGAAACAACTCAGAACCGTGGGAACAGAGAATTTTAAAATACACATCAGCTTTATGCATAAGTCAACAAGATCCAGGGGCATCATGCACATATTTTTTTCTTTTTAAAGGGCAACGGTGGTGGCCTCGTTTCACTTGGTGCCTCAGGCAAGATAAGAAAAGACCAAAACCCCTTTTTTTCCAAGAACAGACAGTCAGTCTTTCTACAGTAAGGCTAGTAATTCTAGTGGTATCATTTTTGTTTAGCATGCCTTGGACCTGGGTTTAAATGCTAATAAAAAGTTTTTAAAATGTCTTTAATATAACAATGCAAAGTTTAATTTTGATCTAAATTTGATTATCAAAGACTTTAGTTGTATGGAAAACAGCAGCTTTAACATTTCTATAACATTGTTTTCCATGTTTTTCATGTGGAAAAGTGTGGGAAATGCAACTTAGACATGTGAATCTGTGATTACAGCCACAGACCTTAAGACAAAAACAAATCACAGACAAAAACAGTCATGCACAGTTGGTCTGGGCACAATCCTTCCACTGAGACCCATTAAGGTCTTAGACTTTTTTAAATTTCACTATTGTACCAAGTTAATAATGTGCAATTTCTAAAAATACAGAACTTGGAAGTAGGCAGCACTATGGCTTTTGTGCAGTTTTTTAAAGTTGCCAGGAGACTTCTCTCATTAAAATGACTCCTGCCATCGATTCTTCCTCCAGTCAAAGGGTTCGCATGATCCCTGATGTGGCTGTCAGTGGCGGTTCATGCAGTGAGAGTGAAAAGTCTAGGAGATAGTTCACTTGACCCGCAGTACCCCACCCCCCCAAACCCCCCACTGTGAGTGGATCAGGCCTAAAGCTTCTCTTCAGTCCTATACATTATTCATCGGTACAACTCAACAGATGCTGTCTTCCATTTGATAGTCTCAGACTGGCATATGAAACTCTGTGAAACTTTAATGTCCGTTGGCATTAGCATGTAAGACCGACTCTTTCTTGGCAACTGTGAGCAATTAAGACATTCATTAGAACCCAAGATGCATTCGCACCTTCGAGTTATAATTGATTTTGTAGTATGTAACTCTGCATGTAGAACAATTTCATACAAAAGAGATGCTTGCTGCTAGCTGCGTAATGTAATGTGTGTAGAAACGGCTATGTGAATGCAGTTTTGTATTTCCCACTTGGGTATTCCTCATTTTATGAAAGATGACTGCAGAAAGATTATATTATGCGTGTTAGTGTGTTGGTGTGTGTGAATCAACACGATCCCAAAAGACATGAGCATTTTCATAAGCATTGTTTGTTTTGCTTGTCTCACTAAGCTGCTCGTGTGTGTTTTACCTCAGACAAATCAGCAAGTTATAGAATTTTAGCCTCAACTAGGTCACCTTATAACTGCCTTCCACCTGCTCTGAGCAAGCATGAAACTGAATATTTACAAGCTGTGTTTCTTAAAATGTTATTTTCCTTCTAAGGTGTGAACCAATTCTGCCCTGTTGTTCCTGTATTATTAGTGCATGTGGTGTCATGTTTATTGTTCACATAGAAATTCAGAGCGAGTTTAAGATCCAAACTCTGTAAGATCTTCATCCAAACAAATATATAGATGTTTTATCTCCATTGTCTTTAAACATGAGTCATCAGCCTTGTTTGTGCACAAACAAACAAACAAACATTCTGTCATCATTAACTCTTTCTTATGTCACTCTAAACTTGTATTACTGTCTTCTGAAACACAGCAAATATGTGGAATAAATGACTATGGTGAGAATGCTCACACTGCTATACAACAGTCAGGACAAAAAGTGCATAAAAGCATGAAAAATAAAATATGACTTCTGCACTATATTTCCCTACATAAGTTCTCTGAAGTGGTGCCATAGCTTTGTCTGCAGAACAGACCAGTATGTAAGTCATAATTTACAGAAATGCTAGTCTTCTGCTGTAGCGTGCAAATCGCATTAAAGTTTGCATTCCTTTAGATATAGTTCATAAAGACACGTCGCCCAGATTGCATCCCAGCTAAAAAGTTTAAGTTGTAAGAACATTTCCCCAATGTTTCCATTTATTTACAAAAACATTAAAAATGTTATTTTGAGCATTTGTGCATTTTTCTAGACGTATTAATGTTATTGCTTGGTTCTGTAATGTTCTGTAATGTTTTTAAAATGTTCCCCTAACAACTTCAGAATAACGTTTTTGATATATATACACCGTTATGGACGTTTTTGGATAACTTTGAGAGAACATTAGCCAATGTTCTGAGAACGTTCCCATTTAGCTGGGATGTCAATGATGCAAAACTCTTTTGCCTTGTTACCGAACTAGCAAGTTTGGGAATGAGATTTTGAAAGCTTGTGGCATTGCTGTATAATTTTGATTAAAAAAAACATAAGATATTGTGTTGTGATATTATTACTGTAGCAAATGATTCAGCTTTATTGCTGAGAGTTACAAGCAAATAACCCAGCAGCTGTTGGTTAATATTAGAGGTGTGTTTAGACTGAATCTCTGTGGTGCTGATGTTGTCCTGACTTGCCCTCTCCAGCTCTTCAAAGACACACAACCCACTCTGATATGCTCGGGTGCTCTCACAGCCTGTGGAGGACCTTTGTGAACTGTTGCTATGGCAGTTTGTTCGCACAAGATCTGAGTACAAATATTTTCCAGGTGGGATGTATTGAGGAGCTGCAAAAACAACCCCTCACTTTTAGTGCAAACAGCTACATAATCAATAAAACATTTTGACAGGGTCAGGATCTTACTACACAGATGACTCATGTTTAGCATGGGTTTAAATGCAAATATATGTGTAGTTTTCAGCTTTGACATTTTGTCCCACAAAAAAAAAGTGCTTCAAGTTTGGAGTGACATTGACCTGGGCAGATGATAACAAAATCTTCTAGGTTAAAACAAATGGTCTGCTTGATTTAAGCGACCTTAGACATAAAATTTATGAAATGTGATTGCGATTCGTGTCTTTTTTTTACTTACAATAATCATGCTACTTCATTTTCAAAAATTATAAATATCTGACATTTTGTTAATGTGGTTGGTTGTCATACATTTGCTAACATTTGCTTAATGGCCTGGAAATAGCAAAATCTTTTTCTCAGGTTTCTTCATTTTGAATGTGTCAAAATCGTAAATCTCACTGTTAATTATTGGGTTTAAATTAGATTTTAGATCTCATATTTTAATATGTGGTCCCAGTCGTACCCCGCTGTACGTTCTCAAAAATTAATTACTCGAAAAATGTGAGAATGTGAGAAAGCGTCACGCTTCTGTGAGGGAAAACAATTTAAAATCACAGAAAGTTTCACCAGTCAGGTGAAGCCGGCATCTGACAGACTTGGTTTAATAGATAACGGGGACCCGGGTTACCCCGCCCCTTCTTGTTGCTTATTCACAAGTCATTTTCTACACACTTCTATTTTTCATACAGCCAAAATAATAAACTCATATATTGTTCAGTGGAGCTGTAGAGCTTCAGAGGTATTTTATGTTAATGAGGCTTGTTAAAAGTGCCACTGGGGTAGTAAGTGGCATTATTTTTAATGCTTCATCTAAATTACTGAAATATCACTGGGCAGCTTTGCAAAGGGTGTTTGATAGATCGCTTTTTAATGTCGTACTTGTTTGGATTTAATAAACATCTTACGTCTTGTGATTCAGTGTTATTTTATGGATAATTTTCCAGCCTCAGCTGGGTGGGGGTACATTTAAAAACAGTCGAATATTACTGCCCAGTAGATTATTGTTGTGTGAAATTGCCCGCAAATTAGGATGCTGTTGTTATTAGCTTTGCTTTTCTCAAAAATCTTTTAATTTGAGATAAATTAGCTGCATTTTGTTTCTGGTTGTGCTTCGTAACAATTAATTATTAGTTGCCAAAGGAAATTCTGTCTTTAATAATATTTTGATAAACAACCATGAGACCTTCATTTGTGCACTAATCTGTTTTAACAAGATTTGATTATGAAGATATGATTTAATATTTATAGAATAAATATGACAAAATAAAAAACAGCCAGGGATACTGAACACATATACTGTAAATAAACTAGTCTTTCTTATATCATACACAACTATTGAGAATCTTAAGATATGTTAGCCTGGTCTTCACTCTACAGCCCAGTTCTACAAAGCAGACATAGCTCAGTGACATTTATTCAACCACCAGTGAAACATCTGTCTGTCTCTTTTAACCTAATTTCAGAGGATTTTGTAAAGCTTCGGGTATATTCCGATTTTATGACATGCTTGAAAGATGCAAAATACGGGGTAGCTGAGATGAGACATTTTCAATGATTGTGTTTAATTTGTTCATTTTGTTATTGCTATCCAAAACATGATGAGAAAAGAGGCCAGGAAGAGATTTCTTTATGGTGCTTCTTGTATGAGCATGTAGGACTGTATGTGTGGGCTATCAGTTACTAAATATACACATATGATCACCTACAGAGAAAACGGCACTTAACGTATCTCTCCAATACTCTGAGGATTCCTATTCCTCTCAAGTTATGTTCCTAGACTGGAGGAAAGAGGTTTAAAACACTTATGGACAGTAGCAAGATAACCTATTTCAGCTAGCTGGAAATATTTTTAGAACATTGGTTAATATTCTTTTTCTAAAGGTTTTCTCAAAGTTGTGAAAAAATATTCTTGCAGTAACGTTATATACCATATATCATACCGTTAATCTTAAGTTGTTAGTGGAACATTTTGTAACCAAGCAATAACGTTAATACGACATCTGAAAAACTGGATGTTGTGAACGTCCCTAAAACTTTCAAAATAACATCTTTGTTACCTAATGGAAAGTTACAGAAATGTTCTTGCAACCTAAAATTGTTAGCTGGGTTGTTGATCTGCTGTAGTTACACATACAGTAGCTTAATGGACTCTAGTTCCTTAGATCAGGTCAAGAGCAGAAATATCATCCATACCTCTATTAGAGAGGCGGGTAGAAGGTCAGTATTGGTCTCTGGCAGCCTGTGAGAAGCTTTGGAAGCCATCTGGAAATCTCATCCAGAACTGGAAGGTTCTCAAGCATGCATTCAGTTCTGTACCACCTATTTAGCCCGAGTCTGGATATTTTATCTGGTGAGATTAATTTCCACATGAGAGAAAAAGGTTGATGCCCCTGGTGCTCGGGGGCAAGTCGGGGGCTTAGAGAAACTGTATCTGTGCCACCGGCTGCTAGAATTACCAGCAGAGGAGAGAAATGGGGGAGGGAAGCAATCAGCGGCATTAATCCAGTGTTCACGCGAGTAGAATGACAAAAAAAAAGATAATCACATACCACCAGCAGATGTATAATCACTGCACTGTGTCTGCCTCACCTAAACAGCTGTGTTCAGTACTTGAGCTCTGCTGCCGGCCTCCATCTTTCAGCCACCCTGAAGTACCCCACCGACTTTCCTACCACCCTCCAGCTCTGAGAAACGTGCTTCAGTTATATTTCTCTCCTGCTTTGATGGTGATATGTGGAACAACACTAGGTGTTCCTGTAGCTCAACAGGTAGAGCATTGCATTTGCAGCGCAAAGGTTGTGGGTTCGATCCCAGGGAACACAAGTACTGATAAAAATCTGTTCCTTATTCACTGTAAGTTGCTTTGTTCACTGCTAAAGGTGATGTTTGTTTTTACATTTTTTACATCAGTTTTTATTAAATCAATACAAGCAAAACTGCTGAAAGAAAATTTTAAAGCTGTGCATAAAATACAGTATAATGTAACATAAAAGTATTTCATTGTTGAATAAATAATGTATACAACCAGTCAAAACTTTCAGCACATAATTTTTTTTATTAAAACTTGTGAAATATTAGTGAGGCCATCAAAACTATGAAACAGTTAATTTTGTAGTGACCGAAAATGTTTGAGTTTATGTGTGGGTCCTGTAGCACAACCTCCACCTGTTTTCTTTCAGCTGATCTCACAAAAAATATATGTTCCCTTATTATTTTTACTTTTACTACGGCCAGCTGTCAGCCCCAGACTGCAGCTCCACCCCCCACCCCAAACAACACACAAACACACCCCCTACTGTGCTCCTTGGGTTTTACTCCGTCCTTGCTGATGAATGGTACAGTATACATGCGGTGGCAGATTAAGCTCTGTCTAATCGAGAGAACCATAATCCCTCTACTTACTGGGTCACATAAAAGAGTTTGAATTCTCTGTCTTCTTTTTTCCCCTCGCTCCCTTTCTCTCATTGCAGCTTAGAAACCTCTGACACAGAAACACACAAACCCAGTAAAACTGTAGCTAGCACGGCTCTGCTGTTCCCTCAGGAGATAGAGAGAAATGTATTCTCCAAGGTAAATGCAGGAAAGAAAAGAGAAGGCCATTTTTTTTGCATGACAAATCTCTCTGATCTTGCATCTGTGCTGCGGTTTGATGTGTTGATCAGATAAATCTGGCTCACTGGTGGCAGAAGTTAGACAGAAAATGCAGAGAGTAGCTCCATCTTTAAAATTAAAGATCCCAGAGGGCCTGTAACCCTGACCCCGGGGGTCACACGGGCACACCAGCAGTTGTACTACAGTTTTGTGTGTCTAGTTTTCTAATACTCGTGCATCTCATGCTCTCGTCTGTTGAACTGTAGGGCGGTCGGAGTGTCATCCACAGAGCAAGACCACATAAATCATCATCTCTGCTCAATGCATCATCTTGATGATGGGTGGAATGGGGGCAGCTTAGTGGATACAGATCTGGGCTATTGACCTATAGGTTGTGGGTTGAGGCCTAGGACCAGTGATTCATGAAGTTCACCAATGTGCCCTTGAATCAGACATTTAACCACAGGTTTTTCCATGGAGACTGTTACTGAAAGTCATTTGCTTTGGATCGGAAAATGGTCTGCTAAATTACTTCCTACAAATACTTGGATGATCTTAGTCTTAAATGAGAAGTTGTTTGTTTGGTGTTGTTTGTTTGCTTGTTTTGTTTGTACAGTACATTACCGATGGGCAGTACCAGATGTGCAACGTTTGTGTTTGTGTCAAATTTGGAAAATTTAAAATTTAAATATGGTAAAATACAACAGAAGTGACAAGTGACTCTTACTGGTAGGTGAAAACAATCAAACAAGACAAAATAAGCAAAGACACAAGGTCCGGGGAAACTTGAATGACAGCAGAAATCTGCTGAGGTTCTGTGGGCGAGATTTCACAGAGACCTGCTGATGGGGGATTTTCTGCTACATTTAAGCAATATGTACAATTGTTCTGATAGATTAGTGGTGACACGAACAGCTGTTACTTGCCGGAGTTGTTGGCAACATTTCTTCTGCCGTGAACATAAATATTTCATCAACTTTTGAACAGTATGTCAAGAAGTTTTAAACGAGGCATTGGACGATTCACGTTTGATTTATGTAAAATTTAATGTTTCATTAACAAAGCCTGTCGGACGAGACAGATAATTACTGGAATAAGGAAAGAATGCTGAGAATGAGACGTTTGGTTCTTGTCCATTGAACCGGCTGTGTGCATCCATAGATCCAGTATTGACCCCGTATGACTGCAGGGCCATTTTTCCTCTTCAGCACAGGAAGAGAAACTGGCTCAGCACACTATCATGCACATCTATCCATTTGTTGATTCCATCAATCGAGTGTACTGTAGTCATTTGACTCGTATTTACCTGATTGTATCCAGAAATATAAGAGGCTCTTCCTGAGCTGTGCAATTATTAGGAGTGTAGGAAATTGTGCGGCAAGAAAATTACTTTGGTTTACAAGCGCACGCTGCGAGACTGAAGCTCGTGGCCCTTTCATTTCTCATAGGAAAGAAGAATTGCAAATGAGATCTTTTTTATAGTTATTTCCCCTAGACAGCAGCTAGCACTAAAAGTAACTTCTGCTTGGTTGTTGCTGCTTTTTAGATTTTACCCTAATAATTTCCTAATAATATTTAATAATTTCCTAATGATCTATATTGATCTATTTATATTGATCTATCTATATTGATCTATCATACAGCTGTTTTCTTCTGTTTGGTTGACTGCCTGTTTGACTGTGATAATGCTTGTAAGTTTTATGATATGTTAAGCTTTGGCTTTTTTGTTTTTTGTTGATGTTAAGTGTAGATTTAGAAGTCCTAATATTAGCATTAGCAAAGTTTGCCTTTCTCTCTCTCTCTCTCTCTCTCTCTCTCTCTCTCCCCTAAGCATTCTAAAAGCACACAAAAAAAAACGTACTCGCAGATGTTGTGTAAAATTAGCCAATCAGACTGCAGCTTGCCAAGCTGAGAAAGTGCTTAACAGTGTTGTGTGCCGTATGCATCATATGGTCAGAAAACAGACCGCGGGCAGGCCGTGTGCATGCCAACTGAGGCTAATGCTTGAGAGACAGTAACTACAGCTACCGCAAAGCCACAGAAGCTGCACTTTTTCTATTTATTTACTTTAAAAGATATGTTGAGCAGAGAAAATCTGAAATAATAATGTCTCCTTACCTTCTGGCATGCCTATGTTTAGATCACAGACATGTCAGGTTATTACTTCATCTTCCACACACTGGCAGAGTCTGCGCGAACATGTTTTTCTTTCCATTAGGTTATGGTTTTATTAAGCACCTTCACAAACATTCCCTCCCACTCCTTTTGTCTGAAGAGCATAAATATTTCAAAGCAATGTTCTATTCCTAAACCGGGACCTCTGCCATTTTGTCTTATCAAAGCCCAATCACAGCATGCTATCTTCTCATCTCTCTCAGGTATTGCTACTAGTCATTAACACCATGAGAGCTCTCTCAGAGAAACCCCAGCTGTAACTCTTCTGGACTCACTGTTAACACGCCTCACAAGAGCATGAAGTCACATGCAGACGGTTTAATTGGACTGCAGTGTGCCCTAAGGTCCGCCCTCAGGCCTTAAACAAAACTTTCCTAGAATAATCAGCACGACATCTCGCTGTTCATGCCTTTGATGATGTGGATATTTCATCTACTGCAAAGTAAAAATACTGCAGTTACAAAATAGCACAAAGATTTGCAGGAAGTGACATGATAAAAGTGACTGTATGCTCAGCTCGGCTTTTGAACCACCAAAAATATACAGAGCCAGAATAGAACTGGTTTCTGGACTGCAGGACATTAATTTTCTATAGTAATGTAGAGAGTGTGAGATTATATAGAAAATGTCACCAATTTTACTCATTGCTAAACCAATTAGGGCATCAAATGCTGATCCCTGATATTTCATTTCTTTATGGGTTAATATATATCTTAATTTTTCGGGTAATCATTAAATATATTAGGTTTTATTTGCGCTTGGGTTACTAACGTGCACCTGGCTAACAGGGAATGTTCCCAAAATGTTTCCTAATGTTCTTTAAACTAAAGTTTAAAGTTATTGGTCTTGCAGAAACATTAGTGGAACTGTTTTTATATGTTATATATCATATATATTGAAAACATTATTCTGAAGTTGTTAGTGGAACGTTTTAAAACGTTACAGAATTAAAAATGTTTGAGTATTGTTCTTACAACCAAGCAATGATGTTAATAAAATGTCCAAAAAAAAGGACGCTTTATATAAAAGTAAAAATTTTTTGTGTTTCTGGTACTTAATGGAAACATTCTTACAACCTAATATTATTAGCTGGGCAGTCTATATTCTCTGAGTGCCATCTTTGCTAACTTGTGTTGACATTGGTGTAGTTCTCATGGCTTTAGTTCTGTGTGGGGATAAATGTTACAGCATTATGGGATCTGTGGTATGTACATTAGTGTTATGGTTGCTATGTAAACGCAGCAACACATCCAGTCCTGCTTGCGCAGATGTCTTGGTTAAGCAGCCTTGATACATTCATGTTATTAGGTTGTTTTGACTGATAACATCCAGGTCTTGGCCAAGATTCTGTGTTCTTTCAGTAACCAGATTCACATTCAGCCCAATTACTGAGTCTGGCTTGTCTGGTACCAGCAATCCCTGATGCTAAATGTCCCCTGTGGATGTTGTGCTGGATAAACTACTGCATTTACATCCTAACTGATACGATGAAGGCTCTGCCCTGGTACCCAGGTAAAAGCTCTACCGTCTGGTGAAAATGGTTGTGCTTCAGCAATGCACAGCTGTTGCAATATCTAAAACGTGATGGTAAAAGTTGATGTTGATGTATGCTCAAGGGAATATGTAACTAACCATTTTAGGTTGTAAAAACATTTCCCTAACGCTTTAATTAGTAACAAAAATATTGAAAATGTTATTGAATGTTCTAGTAATGTTCAAAATAAAATAAGTTTTTTAGATATTGTATTTACATCATTGCTTGGTTATTCAAACATTTTTTTATTTATTTTAAAGCATTCCACTAAGAATTTAAGAACAATGTTTTGGTATGTATAATATACAACATTAAAAAACATTCTACTAACTTTACTGCAGGAACATAGCTTCGAGTGAACTTTTAGAACATTAGCTAACATTCTAAGAACATTCCCTGTTAGCTGGGTTAGACCCTTTTTTGCTTTACTGGCCCATAATCAGACCCCAATATTCACCATCACTGATAATCAAATAAATCTAAGATTAAGGGTGCAACATTTGAATGCTGAGATACAGAGAAACAGATAAATCATTGATCCTTTCTCTGAGCAAAGCCCGACAGTTCATGTATCCTTTCCATACGGACTGTCACTTACTACAGACCCTGGAGACATTTTTCTAGCACCCTAATTGTAATCCATTAATCACAGTGGGGTGCTAGTGCATATTTCATCATTATCTTCAGGTTATCATTATTAACACTGCTTGTGTGTTAGTATGGCCGTCTCCTGATCTTTATCATACTTGTTGTCTAAAAGTGTCACATATTCTAAACAGTTGTCAGATTGCAATTGGGAATCAGGTTTTATGCTTATAAATACTGAACAGAAAGTGCTAGAAGGTCTTTGTGTGTGCCCGACTAATAATTTTAAGTAATTCTACTAACATTACTGCAAGAACATTTATAATTTTGAGAGAACACTCAGAGAACATTAGCCAACATTTTTGGAATGTTTACTGTTAGCTAGGTGTGTGCCTGTGAAGTTCTGTCACACACATGCACACAACAACTTGTTAAACCAATGCTGTTCTGAATCCTGACAACTGTCTGTATTATTTTAAATGTCTCCTTTTGTGTCAGATTCAAGGTTTCTGTATGTGTGTGTGTGTATGTGTGTGTGAGACAGAGAGAGAGAGAGAGAGAGAGAGAGGGAGAAATGTGTGAGTGATAGAAGATGAATGATTCATGAGTATGGAGATGAGCAGCCCCTTCTGCTCTTCTGTGAGGTCATCTGGTTCAGCGTGATGGTGGGTGTCACTTTGTCTCTGACCTCACTTCCAGGTCCTCAAGAGATTTATTTCCCCTGCTAAGATGCCTGGAGGTTCACGTCCACTTTACCCAAATCAAACTCATCTCTTGTGGAGCACTACTTGAATGTAACAGGTCTATTTATTATCAGATCTTTATATGATCATGCTGCAGTCGAACAAACTTTGAACTGCGCTAATCTTGACATCTGCAAAGTCCCTTTAAGGCAAGTCAGTTCACTCTGATGTTATCTTAGTAAAATTTCTAGAACTTTCTATGTAGTATTTGTAGGCTTATTGTATTAGTGGACAAATATAACTCCTTTCCCATTGTATAGACAAATATCTAAAACATTTATCGTTCAATAACATATATCAAATCACCAACAAAATTCAACAAACATGGCTTCAGCAGTTTGGCTTGTTTAGTTCAAAATATAAAGACAAAAACCTTTTTTTGTCAAGAGTAAAAGGTTGTATAAAACTGTTAATTGTTAACTTAAAAACTGTTTTTAGTACAATCTGGTCCATGTAATGTGCTTGTTCTGGAGTAAACAAAAAGCTGATTGGCTGTTTTAATTGAAAGGCCAGACTTCAATTCCCACGGCTGCCATATTGAATTTATGATTCCTCACATTCATTTTTCCACAAGTGGTCTGTCTCCTCCTGTTTTCTCTCTGGACATCTCCCGTTTTCTCTGAACATAAAAACTTCTAGGTTCCTATGGGAGTGCTACTGATGATGGACATTTTGGTACTAGTGTTTCTTTTGACTGGCCAATATGTCTGATTAAGGTGGTACAAGCATGCTTACTAAGACTCTAATGAAGGCTGATAGAGATGCTAGTTAAATCAAGTAAGACTATAATTACAAATTGATTTTAATGTTGAGGGTTATGGCCTGTTGCAGGGTGCGTTTGCAGGTTGAATGAAGGAATGCAGTGACAGAATGCTGGTGGTTTATTAAGTTTCTGCTTTTGATGTCCCATTTTTGTTTCTGGTTAGTTTGAATAAAGGTTCTTAGAATATTAGCCAACGTTCTCTATAAGTTCAATCAAAGTTCTCAAAGTTTTCAGAAACATTCTTGCAGTAATGTTAGTAGAACGTTTTTACCATTATATATCATTATATCAAAAACGTAGGTTGTAACTAGTAAAAAATTGCTGATTTTACTAGTAAAACTTGTATTTTTAATTCTGAGCATCTGAACCAGCCCTGCACGGCAGCACTGGCTCAACCAATGGCCTAAGTTTGGGGCGGGGCTGTCTGTTTATGCGACCAATGGTAGATGGGGGAATTATCAGGAAACTTTTTAATACCGTACTATATGATACTTTGAAATACCATTTCTTGCCACTAGTGGCTTATAAATTACACACTTTAGCCTTATGACACTGTCAACACCTTCCTGCCATCACTTTTATTTTCTCCAGGACCATCTGACCAAATGCTTAGTGAAACTTGCTGTTACTGTCAGACTTCTTACATGTGTGGAGTAAATAATGAGCCATTAGCAGGGTTTAGCTCTAGTAGTATTTAGCCTCCTGCAGGGCTCCTGCTGGCTCCTCCAAAGCCTCACTGGCTGGCATCGTTCTCCTCGAAGCCCCACTATGCTGTATGTATTTCAGCCTGTTCTCCATGCAGTTCATTTATTTTGTGTTGACAGACTATCACTTTCAGGGTTTGACCACTGATCTTACATTCTGACACTCACACTTTCTCTCTGCATCTGTATTTTAGGTTGTAGGAATGTTTTCTTAATGTTTCCATTAAGCTACAAACATTGTTTTAATTCTTTGACTTTTCTGAATGTTCCACTAATCACTTAAGAATAATGTTATTGAAATACATGATACATAACATTACAAAACACTCTACTTATGTCACTGCAAGAACATTGTTGATAACTTTAAGAGAACTATTAGAGAACATTAGCCAACGTTCTGAGAATATTCCCTATTAGCTGGGCACCTGTTGCCAGTGTGCCCTCATTCAAATCTCTTCACCCCAGATTACTCCAGGGAGATTGTCCTTGTAATAAGTGTACTTTAAATGGCTTTGGATAAAAGTGTCTGCTAAATGTAGTCATTGTGTCCTCAGAGCACAAATATGGCTCTGTTCTTTTTTCTTCTGAAGAACTTCCTGTGCAGTAACACCAAGCTCAGCTGATCCTCCAGTGAAGTTAAAGGTCACACTGTGTGCAGGAACAGCACAGAGTTAAATGCTAATTAGAGCAAATATCTGACCTTTTTCCACTCATAACCTGTGGTATTTTCATTAAAGTAAGTTTGGGCACATTGACCACCATGCATTTTTTTATTTGATATTTAAAGAGGATTTAAGGTGGCTTTATGAGTCTGAGAATATATTCAAAAGGTCTTAGAAGGGTAAATTTAAATCATGTTTATCCAAATGACTGGCAAACTTTTAGGATTCAATGAATGGAAAATATTGACTATCCAGCTGTGCATTTGCAACAAAATCTAACCAAAGTGCACCAACAAAATAGCGTGAAACAAGCTACAGAGGGCACGGGTTTATCTTCTGATCCGAAAGGACTGAAAAGCTTCCATGTTCCAATAGTTTCTCTTGACTTGGGAGCACAAATGTGTTTAGAAACATCCCCATTAGGCTTTTGTTAGAATTGTGTTTGTATAGCACAATGGACATAGTCAGAAAGCCAACATTCTACACTAAGAGTAAAGGTTATGCTTTTATGATGCCCAAAATGGTTGCTGTGAGACTTTATTTAACTGTTAGATGGTACTTCAGAGAAGAATGTTACATCATACACAACCCACAAAATATATACCTGTTAACATGCTCCAAGTAAAATGGATTTTCTCTGTTGTTTCTTCATTTGTTCGACTTAATGTAAATGCACTCACTATTAACTCCATTGTTTATGTCATTAGACTGTAGGAGCCGTGACTCTAAGACATTTAGAAAAAGTAAAGTGGTGTTTACAACACATATTAATATGCAAGGACTGTCTGACCTAAGACCAGAGATTATGACGTAAAGAACTGTTAGTAAATGGATGCAAAACGTTAGTCATCTGTTTATGAAAAAAAAAGTAATTAATGTTTTTTGGCACCAAAACATGGCATGCTGTCTGACATCCATACTATTACAAACTCTTTTTGTGACCTTTGGTGGTTTCATATGGGATTTTAAAGCCATCAGTCCATGTCTGATGTTGAGGCACTTTAAGCATTAGATTTGGTGAATGCTTACAACAAGTGTAACCAATTTCATTTATTACAAAAGAGATTTGAAACACAGGCCTTTGGAATATGTTTCAGCCCGACTGCCAGCAGTCTAAACACCTGTGGCCTGCACCTCAGGGTCTTTTAATTTTAAAGTTAACAGCATCTTTTGACAGCTTGCAGTTGATGTATTATGTTACATGAGTAACAAATAAGCCAGAGACAGCATTCTGTCCATTTAACAGAGTCCTGTTTAACTGTCAAAGGGGTGTATTTAATTTCGGCCAATCATTTTTTTTAATAATTGGTCTCAAATGTAATAACTCATAATTTTGTAGTCAGTTTGTTAGAATTAATGCATTGTAGTATGGTTTCTGTTCTCTCTCTGTTTCACTCTCATTTTTACCTTTTTTATTGATAAAGGTTGAGGGTCTGCACTGAGGCGATCAGGTGTTCAGGTTCAGTCTATCTCTGACAGTAAGTCTGTGTCCCTCTGGGCTTGACAGATCAGCCTGTCTTTCATCTCTGCTCTCAGGTTCTCTGACAGAAGGGCAAACTGAGTGTTTGCTTTAATGTTTTAATTAAGTGTTGAGTTTCTCCCAGTGTGACATTAACCAACCTGCAGACATATATAACTTTAATGGTATAAAGACATCGGGGTGGAGTTATGGAGTGAAGTGCAGTCTCCCACTTTACTTTGGTAAGTGTGAATGAGCCACGTGTTCACACAACACAATTCACATGATTCATATGTTTAATTATTTCAGTTATTCTGACAGCATCCTCTTGATCTGCCATGAACTCAAGTTGATCCATGTTATCCGAATGATTTGAAAACGTTCCAAGGATCATCTTGGAATCATGGTAGTTCTGACCTTTTAATGTAAACAATATGTCAAAAAAATGTTTAATGTCTATGTTTAACATTTTATCAACATACAAAATCTATTACTATTCAATTTTAAATTAGATTTCAAATCCCTATTATTAACGTGGCATCAGAATTTTGGACCCCACTGTAACTCATATACTTTTAATCTGTTGTGTGGCCACAACTTGAATAATCTTACATTCTCTACCAGCCTGCACTAGTCTAAACACACAACAGGGTCTGGCAGTAACACCACCCGGGTGCGTTCTCACTGTCATTTTGTATATCCGGACTCAAATCAGGATTTTTAGTACCTTTTCAGATGGTGCAGCTGTCCTCTCACTGAACTCCAGGGAGAATCTCCTGTTTTTGTTTGGCTTCATGTGCTTGACTTATGATCACACACAGAAACTCTGACTTTCTTCTGTCTGTCACCGTCTGGCTCTTTCAGCGCCCATTGCCCGGGATAATAAGCCCTCACTGACTTCTCCTTTCCTCTCGTAGACACTGAGGTGACATGTATTACCGTATGTCAGCTCTGCATAACTTCTCTGACAGGTTGTCTGCACCAGACCCTATTCATCCACAGTCTGACAGAGAAAGAAAGACTCACTCGCTAGCAGAAAGTGGCACAGTTACATCTGTCCTATTAAGAGAGATTATGATGCAGTACAACAAGTGTTTTTATGGCCGTTGCCTACAGAAACCTCTTGAGATGCAGATTTGATGTTGTCAAGGTGACTGAAGTCTTGAAGTTTGTTCTACTATAGTTATCGAATTAGAAACTCTGATTATTTGATTGGATGTTCTACGACACAATTAATTTTGTTATTAGTATTTCACCTCTTTTTAAGTCTCTTGATAGAACAGCTAAATCATAACATTGCCTGAGGTTTTGCTCTAGTTTGTGTGCGTTTATTTTTTTTTAACATATTTTTTTTCTGAACTGGGGAGGAGAGATTTGAGAGCAACTTTACCAATCTGATGAGCCCTGATGATGTCAGTCGATTACATTAGCGTGTGTAATGAAGTCTCTGGCCCATGTTCGAGATAACATTTTGCTCTCTTTACAAATTAGGCCCCTACATCTTTGTTAAATATCTGGTCTTTTTAAAACATCAGCCATAAGAATCACTTTGAGATGTTCCATTTGTGCTAATTTGGGTCTGTGTTCCATTTAATTTCCAAGTGTTTTATCACAACACGAGAATGGGATCTCATTGATAAAAGACGAGAGGAAATGCAATTGTAATGTGTCCGCAGCTTAGAAACGATCGTAAAAATGTGTGAAAACGTTTGTGTTTATTTTGAAAAGCGCTGTACCAATAAAACGACTTGACTTGATATACTGTTATTGAAGTGAAGGGAGTCAATCCACATTTGAACGAATGATCTGATCATCGGTTTACTCAGACTTCAAGAGAAACAGTTGCAGAATCCATTCCAGACTGAACAGTTTGGCTTTCATATGAGTGCAATGGTAAAGTGACTCAATCACAAAGTAATTTAACATGACATTGGCGTTCCTCACTTGCTTTTTTTCATTTGGGAAGAAAGTGAAGTGCCTTGGAGCCTGACACACTCATGAATACAGTATGAAACAATTTTACACAAAGGAACGGTGCGGTGGTTAAAATGAGAAGCGCAGCAATTCTGAAGTAATTCTTTATTCTGCAATGTAGTGTTTTCTGTTTAATGTTTTGTTTGCACAAAGCATTACTGTTGTAAATGTTTTTCATGAAAAATATACTGTAAGAGGATATACATTTAAATAATGACCCATATATACTGTATATACACATTTTAATATTATTCCATCCCCTATTTAGTCTTTCTCATTGTTTGCAAAGTTCTAACCTTTACAAATCTTAGAGCACTGATCAATGGCAGTAGATATTGATTCTAGATGAAGACCTCTCTCCCACACTGACTGTTACTGTGCTCGCACTTAATTGAATTTTTTGTTTTTGTTTGTATGCAAAGATCAATACAGGAGAAACTGAGAAAATGCTCTTAGCATTAGAGGTCAATTGGTCTTTCATAGCCAGAAATAGAAGAAGCATTAAATGAAACACAATAATAAGTTGATTTGCAACAAAGTGGAAACTTGTTTGAATTTAAATAATTGTGCATAAGTTTTGCCAACTGGTTGTACAGTCAACAAGAGTTTACCAGAAAATGTCTCCACTTTGTGGTCAAAATTTCCATCCATCCAAAAGTAAGTACCGATTATTTCATGGATATAATTCTACAAAGTTGAATATATACACAGTTGTTCTTTAAGATTTAATGCCAACAAATTTATGAACATTGACAAATCTATTTAACAGAAACTATATAGAAGCTAACCAATCTGATTGGAGCTTGAGGATTTTAAAATGTCTTATCAGAGGTCAAACAAACTATCATTTTCAAAAAGTCAATGTTTATTCTGCAGAATATCATTTTATCTGCTCACACTAATTAAAATGCAGGAAGAAAAAAATTGTAGATGGTAGTGATATTCACACAGTCTGTAAATGTGTTGTCAACACGTCTGTTCTGGATTACCATGTCAGATCAGATATGGCTGTTGCTGCATCCACTCAGTTGCTTAGGCAAAACGCAGGCCTCAAACTTGACCAAAACAGCCCTGAGTAAACTTGTCTTTATGCATGAAATACAGGTTTGTGTTTCAGATTTGAACAAAATCTTTGCAGCAACACTTTTTTAACTCTGCCTGATTTGACACGGACTGGACCTGCATAAAAGAAAGATGTGCTTTCACAGGAATGTTTCTGTATTTTTAATGCACAGCACATAGAACAGGATGATATTTGATTTAATTTCATGCTTGTACAGGAGAGATGTCTTCAAGCATCACTGAACATATATCTTAGTTGAACATGTGTATCCATGCATATATGTGTAAGAGCTAGACCAAGCAAAAGACATGCACAGACAAAATGTTACTTCCTGCAGGCATTCCATTATGGATGATTTTTTCCTTTCATGGGTGTTAATCCAGCTAACAGGGAACGTTCTCAGAACATTGGCTAACAAGTTCTTAAAATGATCAAACACACACACACACACACACATTACATATCACATGTGCTCTCCCTACTGGACCACGTCTATGTCAAAATTCAGAAAAGAAAAGGGGCCCAAAGCAATTTAAAGTCAAGGGTCTTAGAATTGCTATCTACTGTAGAACCCTGTACTGAGAGCAACAAGGTCAGCTCTTCCTTTCATTGCTCTTCCTTTATTTCCTGTGTCATTTTTCTCAGTCAGTCACTGGAGCCTAGCAGTGCTGCCAATATGGAGCTCTAATACTATTACACACAATCATAAACACACACAAACAGCCCTAATGAAATTTCAGAAGATGCCAAAAGCCTCATCTTAGTCATTTCATTCAATATGGCTTAAAATACAAATCGATAACAGAGTGGAAAACCCATTCCTATATTTTGAATTGCGCAGACACCGTTTCACTCTTACATGTAAATGAAAATAACACGTATAATTTGATTAAATCTTTCTGGAGGGAGTGCCATTCAAACCCCCAAACCCATCACAGCCATAAACGCCCTTTGATAAATGTTCACATCTGACTAAACGGGGCTTTGAATGAACCAGGGACTGGGTATTGAATCAGATGTGGGTAGACTAATTATTCATAATGGAATCGGATGAAAAGGCTAATCAATAAGTTGAAAGGGCCCTGCCCCCCTCTGTTATTGAATTTACTTCCTGCTGAGGCACAGACACAGTCCTGAATGACACGTGGTATGTGCACAGGGACCGGTGGGCATATCCATGCTGGATTAGGAGCATTAGGGTAAATGAGTTTGGAAAGTGTGTGGATCTGCTTGACGCCAGCTTCAGTCTAACTCCAACAGATGGTCAAAGAAAATCGAAATAATGCTGGACAGAGTGTAATAAACTCTCATTTTCTTTCTCGCTGCATCAATGTGTGGTCAGTTGTGGCACATGGTACATTGCCCCCTCCAGCTATCTTTGGAAGGGTTCCAGTCCCACTGTAATCCACCTACACAGCTAACAGGGAACGTTCTCAGAACGTTGGCTAATGTCCTCTACAGGTTCTCTCAAAATTATCAGAAACATTCTTGCAGTAGCATTAGTACAACATTTTTTAAACATTATATGTCATACACACTGAAAACATTATTCTTTAGTTCGTTTTAAAAATAGTACAGAATTAAAAAAAGGTTTGAATAACATTACTAATAACCAAGCATTAACATTAATACAACATCTGACATTTACAACATAACATTTTTAATGTTTTTGTTACTTAATGGAAACGTTAGAGAAACATTCTTACCAACCTAAAATTGTTAGCTGGGTAAACAGAACATGAGGGACTTGTCTGATAGGGAATGTTTTAATACACAGAACACAGAAGCACGTCACTGTATAGTAGTTTATCTACAATCATGTTAAATCTTTGTCATCATAGACATTCACAGTATTTGACGTATGTTATATATAATTGAAATGCTAAACAAGTAAAACCTGCCTTTTGATATTGACAATAAATTAACTGCAATGCCACTCAAATAGGGATCTGTATCAAACAGTGCCATCTAAATCATTTATGAGTTGTCTTGAATAACTGCACTAACTAGATGTCAGTAGCGGTTGCCTGGACAACACAGAGCTACAATAAACGTAGTTAGCATAAATGTAGCAGTTTAAATGAATGAAAACAGATTCCAGTAATTGACATGCACTAATTTTTTTTAATGTTCTGCGTCCCAATTCACACACTATCCATCCTAAATAGGTGCTCGAAATTAGAATTAGTACGTCCCAAATCGTACTACATTGAAATGAATATCCTTAAACTACCTGGATGGTTTATTTCATTAACATGAACACTAATATTACATATACATCAATATTACCCAGAATTCATTGCAAAAGACTGACGCAACACTGAATTAGACAGACGGAGAGACAGATACTTTATTTATCCCGTAGGAAATTCAGCCAATAGAATCACAGATTCTATTAATAAACCAGTAAAGTGATGCTTCACCGAATTAATAAACTAATCTATATAGTAAACATTAGATATAAAATAATACATGAAAAAATGCTTAAATGCAAATAGTAGTGTCTGTGATTGTTAGCGATCACAAGTTGTCTAGGCAACAACGGCAACAACTTCCGTTATGCGTTGAATGTCCCAGTACAATAAAAATGTATATATTTTTCCATAACAAAAACGGCACATACTTTTACATTATAGTGTAAGTTTGACGCAGCAATAACCTCCAGCTTATTTTTAGCTTGTTTAAATGCATGATGAACATAAATTACGTCTGAATACGTGACGCGATTTAAATCTTTAAGGCGTCAGTGTTCCTCTTAAGCCACCGTCCTGTACTTGTGTCAGAGATCGTATAATCGATTATAATCGCTATTATTTCCTAAAGCTGTCTAGTATTGTCGCGTTGGATCTGTCCTATGCGGTGTACAGACGACAAAACGTGTACCTGGGCACTGAAGAACTTGTCGCCGCTGTAAACGTAAGTACTTAATACAGGTACCGACTATACAGGTTCACTCATGCACAAACTGATTTTACTATAAACTGCTTGGATCTGG
The DNA here is from genome assembly GCA_036877625.1 of Ambastaia sidthimunki. Lineage (NCBI taxonomy): Eukaryota > Metazoa > Chordata > Actinopteri > Cypriniformes > Botiidae > Ambastaia > Ambastaia sidthimunki. The sequence continues at coordinate 51,877 of JAZGTK010000610.1, forward strand.
ATGCATTTTAAATGTATAGACTTTTCCAACTGGTTAGTTATGGTGCGTGTTTTAAATGTTGTTTATTGCTGTGGAAGAAAGAGTATAAAGTTTTGTTTATGCTGCGATAATCATACAGTAGATGCTGATTTAAATAACAAGCAAATACGCATCAAACCAAAATAAATAGATCAAATGCGTTCATAAGTTTAAATGAGGTAATCGCTTGTGCACTAGTGTGACGTCAGTACGTTTTGGATATCGTAATGACGCACGCTTTCTAATTGTCATGAAACAAGCCGTGCTGTCATAGCCACAGACAGGACTTTCCGTCTCAGTGGATTTAGCTGTCCTAACACCCTTCCCTGACTTTGCTTTCTGGTTCTTTAATGGCTGTCTGTTTTTATAGAGCCATGGTGTGTTTTGTTTCAGCTGGCAGTTGAGCAGAGAGATGGTCTAAGGTCTTGTGGAGTCACTTAAGAAATACATCTGTGATTAATTCTCATAGTTCTGTACTTTACACAGCAGGAGATGATAAGGTTGCTATTGTTTGATCTTTCAGTGTTGAGAATTTCTGTTTTATTGCCTGTGAGCTGTTGTGTTACAAAGTTTCCTGACTTGAATTCCTCATCTTTCTCCTTATTATTAATCACACAATAAAAGCTCCAAATGGACTTTCTATGAGCACATAATGATTCTTGTATGGACTGTATGGGGCATTCACAACATGTGTGGAGACTGGATTGTGTTGAAGTGACAGTGTGTAACAAAGCTAAAAGCTTTAGGTTGTGAGAATGTTTCTGTAATGTTTCCATTACATAACCACAACTTTAGACACATTATTTTCAAAGCCATCGTTCTGAGAACAATCTCTGTTAGCTGTATTTGTGTGTAGAGTCTGTGTTTTAATGCACAGTCTGTGCAACAAACAGTGTGATGCAAAAAAACCCGATAATTGTGTCTCATGGCCTCCCGGTGGAATTCTTGACCAGAGGTTCAAAAGCTATGACAGATGCTCAGATGCTCATGGGAGATTGCAAATAAGCTTTCACAATCTACAAAGAGAAATTGGCACATTATGCAAATAGCTGCATTATATTGCGTCAACATCTTTTGATTTACAAAGTGGTTTAGCAATTAACTTCAGAGACATTCATTGAGAACTATGCAAGGACAGCGATTTGATGGCACTGCTCTGAGTTCAGAAGTTTAGTCATGTCATCTCGAGCACCATCTCATCAGTTCTTGTACGAGAAATCTTCTGACTTGTGCACTAACATCTACTGCCTGAACCTTCCAAAATAGAACAGAAATAGACAATTCAGTCCAGTTTGAGGTCTTGCAACCTCAAGTTTTGAGAGTTTTGTCCAGCAGCTTTACCCTCCATGCGTCTGTGATCAAATGAAAAACTCTTTTTTTTTAAATGTATTTTTACTTTAGGTACAGTGTGTGTCTCAATGTGTCAGAGCATGTGCACTTATTGCTAGCCAGCGGCTCCAACTTAAATGTTTCTGATGAAGCCACACAGCTTCACGTTTCGGCTGTTAATCATAATAAAGTCATGCAAAAGTTTAACTGATAAGTTAAACTTTTTATTTAATTTTAAAGTTAGGGAGAACCGAGACTAAGTACTTCTGGACATCCTCCTAATGACCCCTGTTGATATATTATTTATCCTGCAGGACTAAGGCCCACGCTGTGTGCCTGGTTTCGAAGTTGGAAGTTTTATGTCTTTAATAAAAGCGGCACAACGGCACCTATTGTCATTAGAGGTGAAATTAGGCAGAGCGGGCATTGTTTTGGAAAGGACTGTAATTTATGCGAGTTGCCAAAGGAAAGTGAGTTTAATTCCTCCGGGCTAATGAGCTATAAATCAGTCGCTAGTGGCTGTCGGAATGTTATCAGTACAGCATCTCTGGCCACACCTCTCTCTGTCTGATCAGCTCTGCCCTCCCAGAATTATACTTTTGCTGTGTTCCAACACTTAATAGGCTGCCTACAGAGACAGCGTTTTAAGGCATTGCAGACGGGATATAGACTTAAAGCTGTTTAAAAAATTGTTCTCTTGTGTATGCTTCCTGATCAAATGCATAATTTCATCCAAAACTGAAGATAACATTGCATGTGATCTTTGCAGAGAATGTAATCCCAGAATGCATTGGGATTCAAATATCATAAATATGATATGGTGGATGAAGCTAGAAAAATGTCAATACAATCTCTTTTAAAAATAGGTTTATGGCAATTACACAGAGACTGTTATAGAGCCATGTATATTAAGTATATTAAGTTTATTAGAGTATTAGAGCGTGCATGCATGTACATATGTGTCCATCCATTATATACAATAGCACTATCCTGAACTATCCTATAACCTCTTACTGAGTTGTAAATGAATATTTAAAAAAGCAGTGTGTTGGCAATGCATTACACATCAAAACCCTAATATCTTGCTTTTCCAAAAGCATTACATCCCAAAGGCCATTTCTTCATGCCAATTTACTATTTTTAACACACCTGAGGAAGTTTGATTAGTGTGCTTATCCACACTAGACACTCAACTTCCTGTCAAGGCCTGGGAAAAGGAAATTGATTACATGTTTAAACTGTCGAATGCAAGCAATTTATCTTCCTTTTGCAATGAAATCAGGAAGTTCAGGTAGGGGTGGAAACCTCAGGCAAGGGTTCATCACATGATCTGCGTTTTGGCGGTCAAATTAATTCACCTTCCTCTATACACAAGCACAATGGGTCGTTGTCCAAGTTGTCTCTTTGTGTTGTGCAGCTAATTGACAGAGTCAACACTTCATTAACCAAACACGTTCACACTCTCTTTCTGTTTCTCCTCTATTTGTCTTTCACATTTTGTAAAGCAGGAAGTAAATCTGACCAAGAGGTCACTAGCTCCAGTGAAGTGTGCGTTGTTTCAATGATTTGTGTGGTCTTGACAAACCTCTGCTGCCCTGGACTTTATGTTCCATGCAAATAGTAGGTCAGACAAACCAGTCATGAAATTTAGGCAGGTTTCTTTAAACGGAGAGATTATGCACTGTTTGTGTCGTTTTGTGTGACGTTTTATGTCAAACAAACAGGTCAATTTTCCCCATGAGAAATTTCTTTCCTCGGGCCATCAGGATGCTTTATGTGGCTGCTGTCTAGTGAGTGCACTTGACTGTGTGCAAAAGGTCATGTATTTTATATTCTTTCTAATTTATTGTGCTGTATAATTTGTTCAACTTGTATAAATGCTTCAATATATTTTCATTTGTTATACCATCACACAGCCACCGGGGGCGCTGGTAAGATTAAAAAAACATTTTACTGCAACTGTGCCTTTGAAAATTAAAGCTTAGAGATTGAACGTTGAACTGTTAAAGCCTTGAATGTTGCCAGACTGCATCAGTAAAGAGCTGCAAATGCTGTCATCTAATGTTCCCTCATTATTCTGGAAGATAATGCTCGCCTACACAATGCTAAGCAAATTAAAAGCTGCTGGATGTATTCCCAGATGAAGTCAAATGATTTGGCTTTGCTAGTCACAGCATTGAGCATTTTATGGAAGGACTTCAAGATGTTCTGAGGACAAAAGGTGGTCCTACTTCATATTAGGTTTTTAACATTAATATATTGGTTGGTGTTTCCATTATTTTTCCACCCCCTGTAGGTAAGCAAAATATGAGCACTGGTGAGAATGTTTATGAACTAGAGAGGTTTCATAAATCCATCTGTCATGATAGACAGCTGGAAGTGAAGAGCACAGATTTAATTTGATGGTTGACTGCCCCCCTTCAAACTCACAAGGAATTATTCCTAAAGGACTCTTCAATTTGCACCACCAAAATGAATGTATAAATGGAAAAAGTAAACCAAATATTTTAAAATAAATGGGAAAAATAAATTCACAGCTTTAAAATTAAGAACAGGCTCTTAGAAAGCACTCAGTTCTCATTGTACAGTATGTTCTGCTTTTGAAGTGGATGACATTTTGTGGGAATAGTGTTTGATGTTCTTTTTGGTTCCTGGTGTTCTTGCTGTGTCTGCATGGAGGACAAGAAATGTTTTAATACCATGTCATCACGAGTGTTTCTAAGCCCATATAATTCAACATTCTTTAAAAGTCAAAGACTGCTTCCCTGCGATTTTAAATCCCAGCTCCAGCTGGTTTGAGCTTGTCTGTCTGGTCTCTTTTCCTGACCAATCTAGTCTTAGCTCAGGTAATTTTATCAGCCTGGCCAAATTGGTGGTCAGCTGGCTTAAAGTGCACTAAAGTGCTGGTTTAAACCTGCTGAAAAGTGCACCAAACCCCTTTTTGCACCATGTAGTTTGCCCACTCCACTAATAAGGCCTCATTTCAGCACCATGGACAGGTCCTTACACGTATTTAAATGGTGTTGCCCAAACACTACAGTCATTCCCTGTAACCCTTGACTTATGTTGGCGTTCTTACTACAAAATGCTCTTTATTATTAGCATCTTTATTATTTTCTAACACTTCAAAACTTTGATAAAAGATAGTTTGAACATCTTTTAGTCCTCAGCACTTTTCTATTGCTCTGCTCTGAGCTGTCCATTGTACCGTACTTCTCAAAAACAGAGCTGGCTTTGGCTTTTTATTTTGACACACCAATGAAGAACAACCCTATTTAGGATGGAGCGGTTCCCAGGCTGTTAATTTTAAAGACACGCTTCGTTAAAATCAAGCTTGACATGAACAATGCACGGTCACCCTCCTGCAGTACCCGGGCCAAATGTGTCTAGGGAGATGCCTGCAAACTAGGTTTATTTTGATTAATGTTTAATTTCTGAAGGTAATTACAGCGTAGGTAGATGTTTGATGGAGTTAAGTCGTTTATTCCCAAGGGCATTGTTCTCGTAATTCGGTAAATCAAATGGAATTCGGGCCTGAATGTGAAGCAACGCCTTATGAATATCTAACAGTCTTATCTTGGCTCCTTAAACATTTCAATGTATAAGAGAGGGTAAAAACAATCTCCAGAGCTGTTCGGCGCTACTGTTTCATGTAGGTCATGTTTAGAGCCACCGGAGAGGCAGGTGTAGAGAGTTCACAGCCTTTTGTACAGAGGCCAGCTCCCCGAGCTCTTCGTGCCTGGGGCTGTTGAGTGCTTTGGGATGGAGTTTATGGAGCAGGGTAGGAGTAGACTAGGTCATCTGGTTGACAGGTTGTCCATTCACTGTTGTTGCAGAAGGTCCGTGAAGGGGCTCTGATTCAGCTTGGCAGCCGTGGCAGCTTTGCCAGGCAGGTGAAGGAGAAACTTCAGTTCAACTGCAAACAGCTTCTGACAGGAGGTTAGCAGGCCATGTCACCCAGCAAACACAGATACTCAGACACTTTCTTTTTTGTATAGTCATATATGTGTTAGCATATGTACAGTATGTATATTTGTGGATGTATATATGCATATTTGTATTTGTGTATATGTGTATATTTGTATGTATGTATGTAAATACACACATGTATAGACAGACACACACACACTTTTTTACATCCTCATTTAATGCATGTACATCTATATTCCTAGGAAGTCACTGTGAGAGGAACTTAATGGTGCAGAAAGTCTTTAAAGAGCTTGGCGCTTTATAAGCAGGCTTGCTGTCAGAAGGTTGAGGTTTGTGCAGTTGAATTGGGGCACGTAAACAAATATTTGCACAGTTATTGCATCATTCGCATCACTCAGAAAGAGCACAGGATTGCCCTAAGGCCACGCCTTAACTAACTTCACCTGTATTTTACTGTGCTGTGACACGTTACACTATATTGGCTATGGTAGAAATATGGATAAGGTCCTACTTGCATTCAAAGCATCCCCTTGTATAACAAAGGTTATTTTTTTGTATGAAGTTTGTAGTAAGGAGATTAAATTAGTGGGGTGCAGGGATAACTTTAAATTAGAATCCAATGGCTCCTAATGAGTTAAAAAGTTGTTACAGGCTTCCTTTTATAAGTCAGCTTTCTAAAAACCAAAGGTCATGAAAAAGTTTCCTTGAAAAAGTGCAAGAAAAAGACAAATTGACTCAAAAATGTGAATGTAATAAATAAAGAGCCTTAAGGTAATATAAAGCCCTAAAGGAAGTTGAGGACAAAAAGGAAACATGGAAGTGGGTGTAGGCTTTATACTCTGCACTATGCAGGAAAAGGGTCTTTTGAAGTCTTAAAAGAACGCAGTAATTTTCTGATAATTTCCACTACAATCGCCACCACATAAGTACAGGTTTAAAATTCTTTACCTTTACTGGCTATAAAGAACTTCCTAATCAATCCAATTTAGTGCTAATTACCCAACTTCTTTCAATGGATTGCCAGGAGAGGATAAGGGCTTAAACCCTTATGGAATGCTAAAATGAAATAAGGGAAAGCTGGAATAACAAGCCAAATTTGATCTGTGGCTCTGCACACAATTTTCATTTTCAAGATCACCACTGTGCTTCTCCTGGGCAGTAAAAGCGGTTTTCAGTGCTGAGGGACTTGTTTGAACTGAATTAGAATTTCTCATCTCAAGTTATCTGTGATGTAATGGTCTGTTTTTAAGTCTGGAAACTAATTGCATTATGATTTTAACGGTTCACTGATGGCCACTTTCATTTTCACTGGAGAATTTAACAATGGTTTAGGTCTTGTAAAGTTCTGATGGTCTTTGTTTTTGTGTTTTTCCATTGCATTTTGAACTTGAAGCTTGGAATACTTGGTGGTAGAACCACCGGTGGTAAGCGTGTTTTATATGTCTGTATATAGCCCTGTAGCTTGGTACCATGATTGATAAGCCACAGTATCTGTGTCACTTCTAGATACACCATAGGGAGTTGCCTTCAAAGCAGTAGGCTGATGAATGAGCCATGATGAAGATATAATGGCCATTAACAGCTTCTATTTCCAGTTCCCAAAAGAGAAAGTAATGCTGAAAGGAGGAATGCTGAGGAAATATTTCCCACATGGTAGTTCAATAGTGGAAAAAAGCACCATAAAGAACCTTTTTTGTCTGCTCACAGGAGACCCTTCATGGGGCTTCTTCAAATACATTTTTTCCATGTTTCTCAGCATTCCTCCATTCTCCATCTATCTGCTGCATCAACAACTTTTGTCATTTGATGCAGTCAGATGCTCGATGGGAAGAATGAGATGAGTAGAGAGCTTCTCTGAAATCGATTGCTTCGACTTATTTTAGGGGTTAACCGGTTTGTGACACTGCTCTCCCAATGGCATCTGCAGTTTAGCATCACAGTCCAGTGGATATGACACTCCATCTGCCAGAGTAGAGCTCTACCAAGAGTCCTCAGACAGACAGTCAACACAGGTTACAGAGAGAGAGAGATCAGAATAAAGACAGGAGACAAGAGCGATCTCCTCGGCTCGCGTCTCTTCTCATCATTTTGAGATGGCACTACTCGCTTTTCTTTTATTTTCATTCCAGACCCTCTCACTCACAATTTTCTTCACTCTCTCAGGAGATACGCCACTGGAAACACTCACAGCAAATCCCTTTTGAAATATTGAACCTGCCCTTTTGAGGTCAATATAATGATAATATATGAGCTGACCTGCCCTACCTTAGTCAATGGGACATTGTAATCACGTCTGCCAGTTCTCACTCTGACATCAATGGCTGTAAGATTAATGTCTGAGTATCTTAAGTGAGGATCAGAGGAATCGTGTTTTTCAGTGTGGGTTTGCTAGGGTTGGGAGAATTTAGAATTTAAGAACTTCATGAAATTGATGAAACACCAGCACTGAACTACACCACAACTTTGACGATGATTAAAGATCAACAGCCCAGAGAGTCCTCTCTCTCTCTCTCTCTCTCGCTCGCTCTTTCTCTCTCTTTCTCTCTCTCTC
>JAZGTK010000611.1:0-41555 GCA_036877625.1 Ambastaia sidthimunki
CGCTCCCACCCACCCTCCCTGTTTTGCAGACACCGGCCACGCTGCTGCCATCAGCCGTCATGCCCTCCGCTCACCCTCAGGACAACACCTGCGTGGTGGCTGATCTGCGGTCCTTCCAGCCTCTGCCAGCACCGCGGCCGGAGGATCCCTTTGCTTCCCCTCTGATCCGAGAATCCTGGTCTCTGCCTCAGCCCGTGGACCCTGCCGCTTCGCTCAGCCACCTAGCTCCCTCTTCTCCGCCCTGTCCCGTCACTCCGCCAGCTCCACCAGGCTCCTTCGTCCTCCCTGCTCTGCTCCGGTCTGCCGTCGACCTTCCCGCGCCTCTGCTCCTCCGGCTCCACCTCGTCCCGGCATCCCAACGGCTTGGTCCGACTCCTCTATCCCTCCGTCCTCAGTCACACCGGCTTCACCGCGTCCCTCCGGATTCAGACCTCTGCTTCAGTCGCTGGTGAGCCCCACTCCGCTCTGGCCCTCCGGATCTTCGTCCTCGCCGGGGATCTCTTCTCTCCGGTCCTGCTCCGGGATCCTGCTCACGTCGGGAGCCGTTCGTTGGGGGGAGGCTCTGTCACGAATCCGGGCTCCATGGCTCCCTCTAGCGGACGCCAGCGGGAGCCATTCCAAAAGTACTAGGACTACAATTCCCATGAACCCCGTATCTGGGCCGCGCCCTTCACAGGTGGCGGCCATCATCTCATTAGGAACTGTATAAATACCCAATTAACACACACACTCATTGCAAAGTCTTGTTTGGCCATTTCTGGAAACATTTCTGAGCGTTACTCTGGTTGGATTATTCTGTGTATTACTTTGGACTGTCTCTTGTTTTTGGATATCTTGCTGCCTGCCTTTTTGACCCCGCTTTGTTCTCTGGATTACTCTATTGTTTGCTGCCTGCCCTGAACCTTTGCCTGGACTTTGTTAACCTTTTGGATATCCTGTGTTAGCCCTGTTTGCTGTTTCTGACCCTTGCCTGTTTGATTACTCTACTATCAATAAAAATGCTGCAGATGGATCCCTGTGCCCATGACCCTTCATTGTTACAGTTTGTTTTTAATTAATAAACCTTTAATGCTAATTGTATAGAATTATATAAAATATTAAAAATAAATTGTAATACATTCGTAAGTACTTTTAATTAAATTATCAACACGTATGCATTCTGAATTTTAGGCCTACTTATAATTTTTAAAATAGTAAAATATACTAAAAAGTATTAAAACATTATCATCCAATATCACCAAGTTTGATGTACATTTTCAGATCTTTGCTACTCTCAGCCATATCTTTTGCTTTTGAGAGTTGTATTTAATAGCAAGTGGGAAATATAGTTTTGAACAATGGTGGTAGTTGATTTGGGATTAATTAGCCTGGAAATATGCCAGGAGTCAACAAGAGCATGTCTTGCCTTAACTGTAAAATTGTCAGAATAGAGAAAAGATATAATGAAAAAATTATTGTGACTAGTAGTGTTTAATTAATTTACAAACCTCTGCATCACACAATTGATTTTGTAGCTTTGGTGCATGTATTTAATACCGGAACACTTGTTAAAATAAAACAGCTGACTTGGTCATACAACTATGGTGAATGTATTTCATTAGACAATAATTTAATCTGATTTGAGTCAGGGTATGCTACAGATTTATACTATAATTTATTTGTGAAACCACTTTAATAATTTAGTTTTAGGCTCTTCTCAGATACATTATTATCATTAACAACTACAATAATTTAACCTTGTCAGTAAGTGAAACAAACTGATTAATTTGTAATTGGGTCAAATGGACACCAGCTTGGCCATTTTAGCCAGGCTGGAAGACCAGTTGAACTTCCATCTTAAACCAGCTACTTCCAGCTTAAACCAGCTACTTCCAGCTAAAACCAGCCTGGCCAGGCTTGGAGACCAGCTAAAACCAGCTACTTCCAGCTAAAACCAGCCTGGCCAGGCTGGGAGACCAGCTAAAACCAGCCACTTCCAGCTTAAACCAGCTAAAACCAGCCAACCAGCATAGGCTGGTTTTAGCTGGATTTTTCAGCAGGGATCTAAACGTTCTGGCACTTTTATTGTGAAGGTGTTTACCATCCACATGTGTTGGGGCTTTTATTATGCAAGTGTGTGCCATGGCTTGGTTTCGAGGATGATATTAGTTGAAGTTTGCGTTGTAGGTGCCTGATTAATGTAATTTAGCGTAATTTATGCTTGTGTTTTCTGTCTGTCGTTAATGTAAGTGAGCAATGGCTGATTTGTTTAGAAGGACTTTTGTAGCTGGGTGTTTTAGTGTTAAATGTTGTGCTCTCAGTGTTAACTTCATTTGAAAGTGAAAGTGACATGTTTTTGTCTGTTATGGTTACCCATAACTGCATTTAACCCATTCTTCATGAGTGAACACACTGCAGGTCGTGGACACACACACCCGGAGCAGTGGGCAGCTATCCCTGCAGCGCCCGGGGAGCAATCGGGTTGGGTGCCTTGCTCAAGGGCACTTCAGTTGCTACCTGCCGGCGCTGGAATCGAACCAGCAACCTACTGATTACAAGCCCGACTCCTTAACCAGTAGACCACATGCCCCCAGTTTGGCAGTTTTTATATATTTAAACACATATTTGTCATAATTACAGTTTCAGAAAGAAAGATGAATAAACAGCACATTCAAAGTTTAAGTTGTTGTTTTAAATTACATTCTTTTGTTCCTAAGCAATGGTTTAAATTCCAACAGCAGTTGTTAGGAATGTTAGACAAGGTTTTGCTTGGTTTGATGTTTGATTTATTTTCTGTTGATTTTTGTAAATTGTATTGGTACAGTCAGTCAAAGTGTATGTTTCTACATTTTTGGAGCTTTTGATGAGTTGGGAAACATGAATCTTTGTTTATTTTGTGTGGATATGTTTCATGGTCATGCATTTCCTGTCCAGGCGGAACTGTGTTTTCAAAGACAGTGATAGTGTTTATTAGATTAACAACCATTATTTGTTCACTTGCAGAGACTGCTTGATTTCCAATCACTGATTTCTGAACAGCTCCAGACCTGAAGATAGTTTATGTGTGACCTGGAGATAAAAGACCATGGCAGATGACAAGAATGTGCTGAGAGATGTTTGGTTTGGCAGGATCCCAGCCTGTTTCACACTGTTTCCTGAGTAAGCCACAGAGAGAGAAGTTGAACTGTACTATGTAGGTTTGGATGACTTCCACTGTTCGGTTCAGTATTATTTATGTAGCGTTTTTCACAATGGTATACAGCAGAGTAACTAACTGTGAAATGTTTTGTTTGGTTTAATCTAACCTGTGTTTTTACATTGCTGTCAAGCTTCTGCATCCGCGGGTCAGCTACCTGATGCTCGTTACTGATAAAGTCAAGAAACATTTCTTTAAAGTCATGAAAGTAGAGGACATAAAAGAGGTTTGAATTTGAGGGGACGCCTCTCAAATGGAACGTTTAAGTATGCTGCTGCTGTGTCTACTACACATATTTTTAACTTTTGATCTGAGGTGTTTCAAAATTCACAAATGGTTGCCACAGACTTTTATGACAACTGTTTTTACAGCCTAAAAATTACTTTTGTATATGTAGTTTGTATATGTAACAAGCCTTGTTAATGACACATATCTTTATTATTGGAATTATAAATAATAAAACGTTTAATTTAATTGCGGTATCTCTAATTAGATCTAATTTAGTAATTTCTCTTTCCAAAATTTAAACTTTTGGCAAATGAGGTTCAATGGTTCAGATTTATATTGCAAGCATTTTTTATCACTAGGTGGCAGGAAAGATCAAGGCAAAGAACTTTTTCTATGGCTATTTTGTGTCTGCTGTGTTATTATGCTGTAGGGATCCCCATCAACCATTAATTCTACTAATGCTAAAATGTTTCTTAATTTCTGGACTGTAAATATGATCTCATGATTTTTAAAGGCACTACCCCATTGGTGTGTTGTTTGACCTTCATGCTTCTCTACCCTGCTCTACCCTGGAATGTCACGGTGCACTTTAAGGTGTGTGGACTGCTCAATTCATTTGTCATTTATCATGAAAAAATATTCATATGCTACAGTTGTAATTTCCTTTGTTTTGTAGAACTTTCCAGAGCATGAATTGCTTCACAGCCCATCAAACTTTGTGATAAAATCACATTTCATGTCTTGCATTAAAGAGGCAGATGCACTCAAACACAAGGGTCAGATTATCAATGACATTCAAAGAAGGACCATAAACAGCTGTGGATGGGCCTGCAGAATGGTAAAAATCTTTTTTTTTTATATACATATTCAAGGCTTGGACATAATATTCACAATACTATCAAAACGTAATTTGTATTTGAGATCTGTAGTATGTTACCAAGACATTACTGACAACAAACCCAATGTAGAGGAAACCTTTTAGTAAAATTAAAAAAACCTTTAAGTAAATTTAAAACAAAATACAATGGAAGTTAGCGGTGCCCCAAAACTGTTTTGGTACTAACAAAGAAATTTAGACAGATATGGAACAACTTGAGGGTGAGTAAATGAAGACAGATTATTTATTTTTCAGTGAAAGAGGATAGTCCCTTAGTTGACTAGCAACTAAGGGATAGTACACACACACACATACTGTCATGGTTAAGCAAGAGAGAGAGGGCCAAATGCGGATGAAACTTTATTTAATGAAAAACAGTCACAGGGGAAAAAAACAAAAAAAAACAAAACAAAAGGATGGGATGGGCAAGGACTGCAGCAGACCAACGGGAGAACGCTTAGAGTTCTTGTTCTGAGAGCATACGGAACAAGCCAACACAAACTGTCTGACATCGGCCTGCATAGAAGGCCACCAGAAACGTTGGTGGATGATGGCCAACGTTTTGTGAACACCTGGGTGACAGACAAGCTTGGACTCATGGCCCCACCAGAGGACTTTGGAACGCAACTCCTCCGGGACAAACAGCAGACCCGCTGGGCAACTCCGGGGAATCTCAGCCCCTCGACCAGCCTCCCTCACATGCCTCTCAATTCCCCAAAAAAGAGCACCCAAACACGAACCGAGACAAGACGGACTCCAAGTTAAAACAGAGTTGTTAGACCAATCAATATGAGGGTTGTGCCGTTTCAGCCACGGATGCCCAAATTAATCGGGGCTTCAGGAGAATTCATCATAAACAGCTCCATTTCCTCAATGATTGTCCGAAACAGTGAGACCTACCCGGGGAGTGGAGTGGGTGATGGTGGTAATGAGACGACCCTCCAGAGACCAGGCGTGGATGGGTGAGGGAAGGGGAATGGAAGGGATGCCCCATTGCTCTGCCARTCTGMTGTCRATGAAATTGCCCTCKGCTCCAGAGTCCACCAKGGCATGAGTAGYAAGAGAWGACTTGAAAGAAATGGAACAGTCCAGGTAGGTGTGTGATGATGGGGATGAAGGTAGACGGCCCACCAGTACTCCCCGTACTACGGGTGGGCCCTGGCTTTTAGTGGACACCTGACAGCTATGTGACCCAGTCCCCCACAGTAGAGGCATAGCCCCCGAGCCAGACGATCTTGTTTCTGTTGTGCTGTCAGCCGTAACCGACCCACCTGCATAGGCTCGGGGGTAGTGAAGGACGATGATGGAGTGGCTGCAGGTGCCGCAAGGTCCAGGTTTTCCCTCATCCAGGACGAGCGGGAACGCAGACGGCGACTCTGGAACTCTAGACGTGTCTCGACTCACAGGGCTAGGTCCATGAGCGCGTCCAGAGTTCCAGGGAGTTCAAGACCCAGGATTTCATCCTGGATGGGATCTGACAGGCCCTCCAGGAAACGTGACCAAAGAGCTGGTTCGTTCCAGCCGCAGGAAGCAGCAACTGTCTTGAATGTAATAGAATAGTTAGTGACGGAGTCTGTTCCCTGCGACAGTCGATGTAGTCGAGACGCCGCTTCACCCCCCCGGGCTGATCTGTCGAATAGTCGGATCATCTCCGAGTGAAAATCCTCAAAAGTGTTGCAGCAGCCTGCCTGAGCGTCCCACAGAGCGATACCTCACTCTCTGGCCGCCCAGAGAGAAGAATAAGCACATATGCCACCTTAGACCTTTTGTCCGTGTATCTACGTGGTTGCAGAGCAAAAACCAATGAGCACTGAGACCGAAAAAAGTTAGACTGAAAAAAGTTAGACACGAACCTGGGTCCCCATCGTACACTGGCGGGTTGTTGGCGTGGGGTTTCGGGAGGATGCTGACAGGCTGTGCAAATGGCGCCGAGGGAACAGACGTAAATCGTTGCAGCTCTTTGATCCGCGTAGATAGGCTCACCATTCGGGCAGAGAGTTCCGACACCTCCCGAGAAGCCGCTCCCAGTTGTGCTTCGTGTTGCCCCAGCACGGCCCCCTGCTGCGCCAGAGCATGATGGAGGTGATCCTGATCCGCTGGGTCCATTTCGTTGGTCGGAGCGTTCTGTCACGGTGAGAGAGGCCCAAATGCGGATGAAACTTTATTTAATGGAAACAGTCACAGGGGAAAAAAACAAAAAACAAACAAAAGATAAATCCAGTGGGTGAGTGTTGAGAGGGCAACAGCAGGGGCGAGGACTGGGCGTAGGTGGAAGTCCCATCGTGACCGACCAATGAGGCCAACCGGAGACCCAGAACCCGGCACGGCTGAGAGCCAACGAAGCCCGCTAGGTCCCCGGTGTACGGCAAGGCTGGACACGGCAAGACAGTAGAGGGTGAGTGAGCCCGGTCCGCTGGGGGTTGGGAGAGCGTAGACGGGAGATGGTCCCTGGAGGCTTGGAGCTGCTGGCGGAGCAATGGAGCGTCGAGGGTCCGGGAGAGCCAAAACAGAAATGAGGATAACAAGCGGGGCGGGAAAAAATGAAAACAAATTTATCATTTCAATGACTAATCAGTTTTATTTTTATATTTATTTATGTATTTAAATTGACTGGTTTGTTAAATTGTTATTGGTTGATGAATTGGTTTGTTGAATATTATTGGTTTTGTGTTTGCTTAATATTTGTCCAAATATTTAAATTGAGGGTTGAATATTTGTCTAAATAAGAAATTACATGCACTCGAAGGATTTTTGCAAAAAAAGTAGAATTCAGTTGTTCCAGAGTAAACATTTTATTTATAAATGCTGTTAACCAGATAATGTTTTTAATTATCTCATTCTTATCAATTTTAATAAAACCAAGGACATAAATTTCCCAGTACACTTTCAGAATTACACAACATCCTGTTTTACCCTGTAAGTAAAGGGGTTCCCCTGTCTAGTGCTGATCAAACTGTGCCAGATTTTGTAGTAGCTGCCTTTGCTGTGGTAATATATTTATCATACAACAATAATCCATAATAAACTAGATAGTTTAAAGACAAACTTCATGTTGGCTTGACAAAGTCTGGCCTGAAAAGTGTATAATGGTTTGAAAGGTAACAAGTTTAAAATTTTTTAGTATATTGTTAATGTTTAAACATAAGAGTTAGCATGTTTAAGAATGCATGGGTCTACAAACGGTACAGGACAAGTTACGTACTAAAGTTTAGTCAAAAGAATTTTAATTTTAATTTACAAAGACTTGCTTGTTAGGAAGATCAGAGTCACATGACCAATCACAATAAAACATCTTAGTATCATACTGAAACATTCCAACATGCTAGCATGATGTTTTAATGTGTTAGCATTGGATTAACATTATGCTAAAACATGTTAATATCATGCTTGAGCAAGGTTCAAGGCAACCGTGCCTAGTGTGAGTACACTCTAAAAAGCTATATGTAGCTTAATGTTCTAAAACAACAACCAGGACAAAATAAACTTTTTCCCATTAACACCATCCACTGCTAAAACAACGACACCGTAATCCAAGTGGAAAGACAATATTTTTATGTTAAACATTTTCTTAAACCGTTATAGAGAAAAAAAATTATATATAGGAAATGCTTAACGTGGTTTAATTAAGACTTTGATATAGAAGGCAGATTTCAGTATATACCTTATTAATAAAACATACTATGAACAGGCACGCAGATAATATGAATTCAACTTGTTTAATTACGCATTAAGCGTAAGCATAATTCTCCTGCCTCTTGATTTTGGAGAAAGGCTAATGGTGTTTTTTCTGTGGTTCATGTGCTGCTTTGCCAGCTAGGGTGTCAGGGGAGTTGAAAAGAAAGTGTCGGCACCCAGCGTATCGCCCTTCTCATCAGTATCAGGGGCCTTTTGAATAATGCTGGGGTCAATAATTAATGGTGCTGTTTAATAATGCAACAAAGTTGCTGTCATTTCTCACACTCTCTCCTCTCTGACTTTAGAAGTAATCCTGTTGCAGGTGATCAGTGAGTCAGTTTTTCTGGTAATGTGATCGTAGCGTCCTGAGACACATTCTTTTACTGAGACCTGACAGTGTCAATGTCAGCTGCTCTACCTGAGCTGTTGTGTCACTAGTTTTCTTTTCACAGCACCAAGGTTGACTCCTATTGTTTGTCAGGTTGCTGTTAGGCACCATGGGTCCAGAATGACACCTTGGTCACCTACCGCATACAAGTTGTTTGTGAAAACTGGATCCTGTTCAGTATTCGACACCTCGCCTGCTCACTCAAGGTCAAAGGAAAGACTACACTAGTATGGGTTAAAAAAAGCTGCTGAATGCTGACAACATAAAGGAAAAATAAAAATTCTGTCATAATGTACTCATCCTCATGCCATCCCAGATCCTTATGACAAACTTTCCTCAGTCAAACACAATCAGAGCTATGTTAAATAATACCCCAGCTTGATAATAGCATTGATCAGGGTTCAGCATTTTGAGGCTCCAAAAAGCACATCCATCCATCATAAAAGTAACCCTTATTACTTTAATGGGTTAATTTCTGAAGCAAAACGTTATGTTTCCCACATATTACATATTAACCCACTTGAGTTATTTGGATGACTTTAATGATAGATGGATGCGCTTTTTGGAGCTTTAAATTGCTGAACCCCGATCAATGCCATTAAAAAGCTGGGATGAGCCAGAATAACATTTAATATATCACTGATTGTGTTTGTCTGAAGAAAGAAAGTCATAAAAATCTGGGATGGCTTGAGGGTGAGTATATCATAAAAAAAGTTTTGTAACAGTTTTGCCCCTCCCTCATTATTTTTACAATAATGACAAAAAACGGCCTGTGATTTAGCCCAGAATTTTGTAGTAGCATTGCAGTGTTTTGTTTTCTCATTGAGCGCTTACTGATTCTTGGAAGATTCTTTCTGTAAAGATGTTGTGAAACAATGCACATTGGGAAAGTACTATTAGTGCTATTAAAGTGCTATTAGAAAGTGCTATAGAATAGTATTGCCTATTCTATGACCTAAACATTTATTTTGTAGGGCTTACTTTAGTATCCTTATAATGGGTTTCATATCTGTCTCATTTTAGACAATGAGTGAGAAACCCTTCATTCAAAAGCTGTTCCAGCCTTTGTCTCCTGAGGGCCGCCCGCTCACACTGGGGGATCTGCTGAAGGAGCTGTTTCCTGCTGCCATACGTGTGGAAGGTTAGCCATGACACACAAAATTATATTCTCTCAAAAACACACATCTTCAAATCGTCCAGATATCATTTGAAGACAATGCATTTAAAGTATATACTTGTCTCTCACAGGAGTTAGGAATCAAAGAATAGAGCAAAAGACAGTAGAGAAAAACTTATCTTTAACAGATTAGCAGCAGAAAAGAGTAAAGGGAAGAAAGACAGATCAGGGTTGAGTGAATGAAATCCACAGCCTAAACGGGCGATTTTGGGTTTCTCCAGAGAGGAAGTAGATAAGCAGACAATAACAGTGACAAATAGAGCACCTGCTGGTTGAGCTGACTACATGACAGAGCACATCTGTGTGGCTTCCAGCCTGATGCAGTACCTGTTTGCATTGTCTGAAGGCCAGTGGTATGGTTAAGAAGTGGCACTCTTTCTGCTAGTGTGTGTTTGTTATTCCTGCTTCCATATGAGATGTTTTTGATAACAGAGAACAGCAGGGAGTTTACAGGGGAGTTCTCTGATCTCTACTTGTTTTACTTGGCTTGGAAATACACTTAGGATGGCCTCAGATGGTACATGACTATAGCAGTGTTTGGTCCGACATTTTTCAAAAAAAACATGAGAAAAAGCTGTAATTTATTACCTTGAATTTTAAATGTTGTCAGCAAATAAATTTCTGTGTGTCTTATGAATGGAAAGACTCATGTTTGATGGAGTGATATGACTTACAGTAGAATTATGGTTGTAGTGAAATGGGGATTCCTACAAATAAAAAATTCTTTACTCACAGTAACATGTAAGCTCACTTGTGTGTTGTAGTCATATTTACCTCTCAGATGCCCTGTGGAATGGAATCTCTTTATTTTTGCCCTTTTCTCTTAAAGTATTCATTGTGCTGTCAGTTCTTTGCTTTTCTTGATAAAGTAACAATTTTATATACAGAAACAGAAATAAACCAGACTTTAAAGTCTTGGATATCTAAAGCTGAGTATGGGGTAATTTTAATGTGAATAAGAGGGTGTGTGGTGGTATTATTTCAAATAAATGAACTACACAGAAAATCCCCACCTATCAGTTAGATTGTTGATATTACAACCTTTATGGCAGAAGTTATCAATCTACTGTATTTGTAGCAAGGAGCAGATTTTGCAATCATGGGTAAATATATTTTAAAAAATACAGAATGCAAGAGTTTAACAAGGACAGCTGGCAAGGACAATCCTTCCTGTTATCTCCTGGAACAGAATGTTCAGCACATTTATTAGCAATGGAGAAGTACTGCTCAAAAACATTATAATTCTTTCAGTATTAAACAGGACACCAGATAATGATCTAAAATGTCTTCGCTCTGCAGCAGAATATTAATTTATACCACAGGACAGTATTAAATCTAAAGTTTGATTATGACAATGAGCAGGTCCTAACACATTTTGTGAAACTCATTTTCTGATTTTTTTTTCTGAGTTTAAAATGTTTTTGAAAGCCAACCCCAATGCATCTGTTTTCAATATCCACATGAATGCCACCAACAATTAGACTTAATCTGTGACCAATACTACTTCTGATAAAAATTCAGCAAATTCTTTGATAAAGTTTGTGGTACCCTGGTGACCTGTATACAGTAGCCAGTAGAAACTCGATTAATCAATTACACTTGAGGTTCTATTGAGCACCATTACTTTGAAATTTTTTTTTTATCTGAAATCAGATCTCTGTTTTGAATCTGATCTGTAAATTGAGACAAAAAGAACAAAACGGAGCCAAAATAATTATGAGGGGGAAAAATCGTATGACTTAGTATCTCAACATTTTGACTCATTTTTTTACTTTTATGTCATAATTGACTTTAAATCAGCCTGTTAATTTTAATTTAGCAAATCTATTTATTTATTGTGTTTTGGTAATTACCTATAAAACAGTTTAGCCGAAACACCCTTGTTTGTCCTTGAAAAGATTAATTCCCTTGTATTTAAAAGTATATGTAATTAAGTTGTGTCCTTTTCTTTCACACGTAATCTAGATGAGCCAAAAAACTTCAAGGTGATGATTCATGGCATTGAGCCCCTGCTGGAGACCCCAATCCAGTGGTTGAGTGAACACTTGAGCCACCCAGACAACTTCCTCCACATCCCAGCACCCAGTGACTGATCTCAGATGGTCCATCTGTACAGTTTTTGAGAATCCCAGATCTTCAGAGGTGCTCTGATGGCTTCTTTCCCTCCTGTATTCTCATTTTTATCCCTGCAGTGGCCTTTTGTAACAGTGGTCATCAGACCACAGAAACATGACAGTCTCCAAAGGAGTTGATTTGAAGGACTCAGATGAACATCATGTGTACTTTTTTGCTTTGAAATTTTTTAATTCAATTTGTTATGTACAATTATTAATAGGAGTGTTTGGTGTTTGAGGAGGCTGCTAAACTGCTGTACATATTACATGACTGTGATGGATTCTCATCACGAAAGCCGCTGAGGTTCAGAGGAGGTATGAAAAATGAGGACGGAATTCTGTCATTGAAAGCAGAAAGGACAATGACTTTAGGAATTGAGGGAAGACGTTTGACTATAATATAGATATATTATACTCATTGTTTACTGGATATGGTGTGTCAGTTTGTCTGGTTTAAGGAAAACGTCACAGTGCAGAAGATACCACAGAGTGATTAGTCATTGACTGTAACAAACAAACACATTCACGCATCACAGTATTTGCAACTGAGTATTTTTTTACCATACTATATATTTACAGCCTGTAGGCAGACTGACTGTCTGTGTCGGGGATGTGGGGACTGCAGACGAAATGCAGCTGAGAGTGATTATTGGTTTAGAGAAATCAGTGAGTGTTTTTCCTCAGACTGAGACAGACAGATGGGGGGCAAAACCGCAAAGCATACGCCACCACCAAGCAACTTCTCAGCAGACTGTTTCTGAAACAGTCTCAGATGTTTATGTTGTCCTCTGTATGACACAGAATACCTATAAGATGCTGCAACTTGTGACTTCTAATAAAAAGGATAATAACATGGTTTCGATATACAATTTCTTATTTTACTTTCATGCAGTGATTGCTCTTCTGTCTTCGCTGAGTTAACAAAGTGCATTTAGTTAAAACACTATTTTGTAGCCATGCTGTGTCTGTTTATCATACTGTTTGTGTGTTAATTGATATCAGAGTTCTCTGACATGATCTCAGTAATCATGAAATTATAAAGTCAGAATTAGTATGCTGCACAGCAAGCTGTATATTGTCCTAGTATATTGTCTAGTATTTTATGTAAAAAAAAAAAAAAATATATATATATATATATATATACTGTGTGTGTGTGTGTGTGTGTGTGTGGTGTGTGTGTGTGTGTGTGTGTATATATATATAATATATCAAAGTGGTTACTTACCTCCTGAGTTTCATCATGTCTGCTTCAGTTCTTTCTGATGCCTTCTGTAAAAGCAGTAAACCTAATTTCCTCTATTTCTTGGCCATGGGAAGTTGTTGAGGATGTGGCTGTTTAAAGCAGTCAACACTCTTTGAAGTTGATTTAATAAGAAAGAGGACAAGTTTTATGTCTTTATCAGCTGTTTCATATGTTTTTCACTCAGTTTTACAGACTCTATGAACATTATTCCTGTGTTGTCCAATCCCCCACACTTGCTGATTGGGATGTAAAAGTAAAACTTGAAGGCCATAACTCAGCCGAGATCTCTTAAGTTATATGAGGTGTCTGCTCACAACTTCTCTCTCTGTGCTATCAGAACGGCCCTCTCGTACCCGAGTACACCTGGAACTAAGCTGTTTCCTGAGAGAAGGATCTCTTTGATGAACTAACAACAAAACTCTCTCTACTCCTGCCTTCTAATTTTTCTCAGAGTCAAACCTGTCATTAACATTGGCCCCTAATGGTCAGGTGCTGAGGGACCCCAAGGTGCCCTGATTATTTAGGGGACAATGAGGATGATCCACACACGTGTTTACTTATCTATCTAACATTCCATTGACTTCTGTTGTTTTAATACACAGCTAGTTGTAAACTATAACTTTACCCTAACCCACACTATAAAACTGTATTTTTATAGTGTTTATGTATGAGGGCATCCCCAAAAGGAAGTTTTGTTCAGATCTGGCAGGTTTTACAAGTATAAAAAGACAGGACTTTTAAGTACAAATTTGTCACACATATACAGTCATGGACGAAAGTATTGGCACCCATGGAATTTTTCCAGAAAATACACCATTTCTCCCAGAAATTGTTGCAATTACAAATATTTTTGGTATATATGTGTTTATTTCTTCTATGTGCATTAGAAAAACAAAAAAGCAGAAGAAAAAGGCCAAAATTGACATAATTTTACACAACTCAAAAAATGGGCCAGACAAAAACTTCTCTTTTCTCGCTAACAAATTCTGTTTAGCAGAATAACTTGTGATTGAATAACAATAAATGGACCAGAGGGTGCTGCATGTGTTTGCCTACTGAAGGCCAACTTGTCATTATTGTAGAAGCATTGTTTCTTAGACAAGAAGTGTAATGATTTTTTTTGTGTTACTGTACCATAATATGTGGGAGTGTATTTTTATGAAATTGAAATTGTTTGTTTGTTGTGGTGTGTTGACTAGTCAGAGAGATATTTAAGGTATTTTAACTTCAATTGATATTATGTATTACGCATTTCATTGTTCATAGTGACGTAGTGTGTATTTAGATTTGTGTATTTATAAGCCTGGTTATGACTTGTGTGGTGTGGAATTTTACACATTGGTAACTGCCTGTCATTTATGCAGATGAAGAAATAAGCCGTAATGACTGTTGTTTTGTAAACGCAAAGATGTTGAAGTTTAAAAATAACTGAGTTCAGATAGGAGTGTGTCAGCAGAATATCTTTGAATTAAAGATAATAATTCTATTATTATCAATAGTGTGTGACTCAGGAGGTAAAGACAGCAGAAAGAGACAAATGCATTTGATCAGTGAACATTTATAATTTAGTTTTTTTGTAGCAATGTAAACCACACTTGTAAACAGTGTTTTTTTTTTTTTAAATAAAGCTAAAGATGAGGGCTAGACTTTGGACATATTTTTGGACAGAAAGTGTTTAAGATGCTACAAACAACAGATGTTGCTGAAATACTGTTCTAATATCGCTAGACAAAATCTTAAATACACTGAAGAAAAGGACAAACATAAGACAGGAAAAATAACCAGTGCACACAAAGGCCAGAGTGATGCAGAGTGTCCACAAACATTACAACAACTACAGATCAGATGGCTGCAAAAGCTTACACTGCATATGCTCACATGCCCTCTCTGAAATTGAAACACTCTAAAAACTCCATAAGAAAGTCAGTCTGTGGCTCACAGCCTGTCTGTGGCAGCCAACCCGACTCCTGCTCTTTGGTCAACATGTGCACCTGCACATTTTGGACATTTATATTCATATTGTAGTAGCAAAACAAATATCAAATAAAAATAAAATGTGCCCTGACATTTCTCAAAACATATAAGCACACACACATACACCACATTTTGAGGTAACAGTTGTTGGTAATTTATAAGATGACCTTTTTAAATTCGTTATAT
Source organism: Ambastaia sidthimunki (assembly GCA_036877625.1). Classification (NCBI taxonomy): domain Eukaryota; kingdom Metazoa; phylum Chordata; class Actinopteri; order Cypriniformes; family Botiidae; genus Ambastaia; species Ambastaia sidthimunki. The sequence goes on from JAZGTK010000611.1 coordinate 15,038, forward strand.
TGTGTATAGTTCAAAGTGAAGAGAATAAACATTACATAAAACAGATATACAAACTTTGACCTCTCCTAGAATAAAAACATGCCCTCAGCATAAAGGTCTACCTCTGACTTTAGCCCACATTCTAAAGTCTAAATGCGGTACTCTCCTGCAGTCACACAATATCACAGTGATCTGGGACACTATCTACTATCCACAAAAGAATGTCAATGTCATAGAAACACTATATATATAAAACAGTAAATTACAATGAATAAACCCGTCATTGTAAGCATTATTTCCATGTATCGCTTTCAAAGGATGACACACTAAACAATAAATTAAATAGATAAGGGAACAAACTGAAATAAACACCAAGAGCAATAGAAAAATAATAATAATAATAACAATAATAATAAAAACAGTAATGTTTATAAAGCCATATGATTGTCTTTTTCATTTGTGTAGGACATACTGGAAAACTGGATAGACTTTATCAATGTCTATTAGCCCTGAGTACTTCAAGTCCCTGAAGGTAAAGGCCAAAGCCTGATTAGCAGAATTATCCATACAGAAGCTCATCTAGAGAACTATTAAGGCAGCCAGCAGTAAGCAAGCCTCTAGTTAACTAGTTTTCCATGGTCTCGTCTGTCTCTTTTTTAACTTTGAAGGGGAGGAGTGAAAGAGGGCTGCCGCAATGAACCTTGATGACAGAGGCCTCACTGCCAGTTTCAGTCAAACGATACACAGATAATGGAGGTGTTGGGGTATGGAGGTCTCCTACAGTGCTACCTTTGTGGTAAGATACTTTAAAATCCATCTCCTGCCAGAACAGCCCAAAGATCTGCTTCTCTACCATGCTCTCTATGTCAAATCCTTCCATTTCTTCCAACCTGTCAGCATTGTCACTTATGTCAAAGCGTTCAATCTCCTCATTGACACAGTTGAGCTCTTTCAAGCTGCAGCTGGGAGAAGGGGAAGATGCTAAGCAGTAGCCTTTGAGGTGGAGACGTAGGCTGCTGAGGTGGATGTAGTTGCGGTGGCAATGCGGACACTGGTGTGGACGTTCTCGTGTGTGCATCCGTTTGTGCAGTTTGAGGTGAACAAACTGTGTGAACTTAGCTGGGCAGATCTTGCATTGGTAGGGCTTTTCACCAGAGTGAAGTCGCAAGTGCGTCTTTAAATTGCTTGTGCTGCTGAAGCGCTTGTGACAAACCTGTAAAGTAAAACCAGACCATCTCAAGATCTCATTCTTGTCTGAACTTAAACATTGCATTATGAAACCATAATTGTACTCAGAGGAATTGGTTGTTACTGAAATTATGTTGCTTACCTGACATTCATGGGGCTTCTCTCCTGTGTGGACCAAATAGTGTTTCTGCAGGTGGGCCAGTTGAGTGAAACCTTTATTACAGGTCTGACACTTGAATGGTCGTTCGCCGCTATGGACACGCAGGTGCACCTGGGAACAAAGAGAGGTAAGCTACTTGGTAACCTAGGAGTGCTTCCATCATATGTTCATGAAAAATTAAAGGGAATGGAAGATCATGGTTCTCTGTTTACCTTGAGATTGGAAAGCTGACCAAAAGTCTTGCTGCAGACATTGCACTCATATTTGATCTTCCCATTCTGTTTCTTCAATGGGTAATTTAGACTTTTGTAGCCTGCAGCGCCTCGTTTCATGTTGTTTAGGTTGATGACTTCATTCTCTGTGTGAGTGGTACCTAATAGAGCTGAGGTAGGCTTAGTAGGTAGATGACCTGTAGAGGCTACAGAACCAGTCGTTGGGGAACCACCAGTGGGAGCATAGGCATTCACATTTCCATGAAGTGGTTTGTCTTTCAGAGAAGTGGCTGGAGAGAAGGCACTGGAGGGTGCTGTGCGCAGGGTGTCCCTAGGTGTAGGAGAGTCAGGTGGAAGCAGAAATTGTCGGCCATCCTCAGATGGAAACATGGCAGATGGGAAGGGTACATGAGGTGGTGCCAAACCGCTGTAAAAGGAGTACATGTGTGGGAATATAGGTGGCCCACTCAAACTGCTAACAGGGTAGTGGGGCATGAGGTAACGTGAGTAGTATGGGTTAGAGTAGAATGACATTGCGCCTGCTGGCGTATAGCCTGGGTAATGGCCCAGGCCTCGACTATAGAGTGCTGAAGATAAGGATAGCAGGCTGTCCGTTGGCTCAAGTGATGCTGGTATAGGACTGCTTCCTGGACTGCTCTCAGGACTGCTGTGTGCTGAAGGGTTATGTGTTGCTGAATACTGTCTGTGAGAAAGAGTCGGCACAAATGGTGTGCTACTCTTCAAGAATTCTTCATTTAGGGTGGGATGGATTGAATAAACAGCACTGGGGTAAAGAGATTGGTCTGGACTATTGGGGCAGTGGAGACGGGTGGGAAGTGGTCTGTTAGGTTCTTGCAGTACATCCTTTAAAATCTCTGAAACGCTATGTTGCCTTTTCAATGGGTTCTTGACTTCAGTTTGCTGCTTGGCTTCAATCAAGCTGTGTTCTGTTCACACACAACACAACAACAACAACATCATTATTTTTTTTAACTCACTGCTACAGATAAGCAAAAAGGAAAATCAAATACATCCAATTCCAGTAATTGGTAAATTTGAAGGACACAGTAGGTCCTTTGCCCCAGAGCACAGTGCTCGCTTTAAACCAAGTTTCAACAAAGCACCCATGTGAGTCATATAGTGTGACAAATTACTTTGTTTTAGGGTCTTTAGACAGGATGTGAGGCTTGACAGCCACCCCAGTCAGGATTCGATGGATGCACTGATATTGTCTATGGGGTTCACTGAGTGGCTGTGAGGGGAGTGATGGAATCCCGCTAATAGGAATCTACAATCTCTTTTCCCTTTTAGACTTTTCTTCTACAGATAGTACCAGTTCTATTCCTCCTCAGAGAGCTTGCCAAAAACAAACAGCCGGTGATCAGAAAGATATTAATCTATCAGCACAACCCAACCGGCAGGAAGTATATCTAGTCAATGAGGATTTTTTTTGCTCTTGCTCTTTCTAGCCTCTTCTCTCTCTTCAAGTAGCAAATAAATAAGTTCCCAAAAAAATTCCCACACCTAATGCAGGAAAACAAAGAATTTAAGGAACTCTGGATATATGCTGTCTGAAGTATGCTATCCCCCTGGGCTGGGTCAGTGAAATAGACAGTTCCTGCTTCAGCTTTTTTATTCAGTTTGGTGTGAGATGTGTCATGTCAGCCCATTCTGTTAAACTGAGTCATATGCTTGGTTTCTTTGGGACTGCTGCTGTTTGCTGTGAGATACAGAGGCTGCTCTCTTTTCCTTAAGTCTAAGGTAGATTTGCTAAAGCAGTGGGTAAGTAGGTGTAATTACAGATTTCTCTGTATGTTTGTGTGTGTGTTGACATGAAGGAGTCTGCTACAACTAGTGGCCCTGGGGCATGCGCATGACTCTAGGAAGAGGAGTCACACTGGCTGGCCTGTTCACTTGTCTATAATCCCCAAACCCCATGTATCAACATTCCCTCTGCTGTTTCACTTTAGCTTTGAGAGTTTTATTGGTACTTCAGTATGTTGGGCAATACAAACAAAATCAAAAACAGAGTGCTCTCAAAAATAATGACTGCTACATTACAATGTTATTTATTTTAATTTTCTGAACAGAAACATGGTTGAGGAAGGAAACAGACAAATTTAAAGGTAGTTCAAAGAATTCTGATTTCAGCAGAGATAAAGTGAAGAGGGTGTTGTGTTTGCGTAAAAATCTGCCCAGGCCTATGGCACATGGAAACATAAAATACATATATATTTTTGTACACTTACTGAGTTTTTGCATCATAAGCTCTCCAGAGGCTGGGTAGTTCAGACGTTGGGCAAACTCAGGGCAGTACCACACCAAAAGCTCCTGATCAGGGGGAATAGCCTTTACTGTGTAGAAAAAAATGTCCATGCCGTTTTGGCAGGCGGCAAGGTTTTGTTCCTGCTGGGAATGAGCTGGATTCACATAACGCATCCAGTTACTCTTTTCTTCATCCAGACCATCCACAAAATGATGAAATTTTCCATTTGAATATATCTACAAATTGAACAGAAAAATTAGAACAAAAGTTCTTTTTTAAATAATAATTTTTCACCTTTGTCTTTATTACAATGTTAGTCTCTAGTCTGCCAGTGTAGTTCTCATGTCTTTGAGACAGACGAGTGAGGTTAACTTTTATGAAGTCACACACTGACTCATCAGACATCCCCCACACTAGAATTCAAAGGGTCTAAGAGTGTCTCCATCCAGCTCTCTGATGCAGTTTTTGGTCTTGTCTCAGGTTTGGTGAGATGTTTACACTAATCTGGCTAGTTCAAAGAATTCTGAAGAATTTACTTTTAAGACATCATTAGTTCTCAGCAAAGTTTCCCTCTGAAATGTAAAGACTGTGGTTCCTCTAGTGCTTTAAACTCACCAATGACTCTACCTTTACCTGTCCACAGCAATTACAGTAACACAGGAAAGAATGATATCAACAATCGGTGAAGACCAGAGATGTTCCACTTGGGAATCTTCGAATTGGTAGCAATATGCAAGTGAACAATTTTAGTCAATACTTAACAAGAGCAGCTCAACTTTGCATTTTCTCTGTGATGACAGCTAAAAATCAGAGCGGGGTTAGATTTAAAGAAATGTGTCTATTTAAAGATAGTGGCACATGTAGTGGCACTCTAATGTGATACATTTTCTCTTAATAACTGCATATGTGACATATTTCTCAGAAAAATATATTCACAGCAGATGAATTGCAGAATCATTCAGCACTTCCTGTCCCACTCACCGAGAGCTGCACAGTCAAATGAAGATTACACTACACGGAGCAAATTGCCACGCTCTCGTCATTCAGCACCAATGCAGTTCCCAAAACAGCAGATCTTTACTCAGCAGTTTCTGATCGCTCTCACAGTGTAAACTCACTGCTTGTACATAACCATCTTCACCATGATGTCAAACAGGAAGTCAGTCAGTGGAACAGGAAGGGTTGTTTTTTTTTAACTTTGTCTTGTTTGCACCCACTTTTTAAAAAAAAGGACTGAAAAAAGGACTCACTCGCCAGAAGTATTTTCTATTAGCATCTTTGGGGACATTTTCTGCAGTGTAACTTTCCCCCACAAGGGGGCCAAAGCGGGTGCCTTTGGGGATGTATTTTCTGCTTACTACACCAATAGCCTGGTTAAGAAAAAGGAAAATAGGTGGTCAACAAAGTTTACAGTTGAGAAATTTTCCTTTAATTTATATTAGGTTCACAATTAGATGGGCATTTTGTCAACCATTTAAAACCATCACAAATTTAGCATGCATATTACCAAGACAGTGTGTGTGTTTTTGTTTATCCATTGTGGGGACCCACAAGAATGGTAAAAGTCACACACATCTACATTGACCAGACAGCAGTCCCCATGAGGGAAATTGATTATTAAACATACTAATAAAGCTTTTTTGAAAATGTAAAAATGCTTGGTGGAGATAGCAAAAAGGGTTGGGGGATAGCAAACATTTATACTGTACAATTAGTACAGTATAAAAGTCATTATGTCTATGGAAAGTCCCCACAAAGCATAGAAACCTAATGTGTTTGTGTTTGTAAGGGAAATGAATTGCTAGTTAGCTAGATGTGCACACTTGAAAAATATAGGACCCAGAAAAAGTCCAGAAAACCAAAGGTCATAAATGTCACATCTTAAGGCTGAGAGAGATTTCTTGTTTTTCCTGTCTCAACTCTCATTAACTGCACAGATACTCTTTCTGAAAGCAATCACTAAAACTTGAAACCTCTCCCCACAACATCAAATCACACAAGTGTTTTCTTTAAGATAAACTGTGATACAGTCTAATCAAAAGTCAAAATAATTAATAAAGACCATGAAATGGCTGTGGAATGATAAACTTGGCTTTCATTGGCTCTGTAGAAATGTGCATTGTTCTGTGGACACATATTCCATGTCTACCTGTGTATTAACACTGTCTAGATTTCCTCTTCCTCTCTCATTTTAACATATATCCCTCACCACAACTTCCACAAACAGTTATTACAACTCATTAGGCAAACTTCAACATACTCTTCCCACCAATACTCATTATCGTAATCTTCCTCTGCGACCACATGACTTCACTCACTCTTTTCCTGTGTGAACCTCAGGTGTGTCTTGAAGAAAGAGCAATGCCTTTTAGCACCTCATAAGTATGCGCTCATAAAAGGGGCTCACTTTTTATTTCAACAAGGAAATCCTGAGGGCCACATGTGTGTTGTGTGTGGCCAGAGAGTATGTGACAGCATGCAATCCTTGTACTGTACCTCTTTGGAGTTCGGCGGGTGTTTGAAGGCTAGGTTTCTAGGTAAGGATGCCTCAGCCTGGGTGAGGTCCATGTTCTCTGGAGGATCTTCCCAGGTGTGGTCCTTCACTATGTAGGTGCATTTCTCTTTAAACTCTGCCTCCATCCATTTTGTCATGTCGACGTCCTCTATTTCCGTCTTGAGCTCCTCATTGTCAGTAATGTAGGGTGCTCCTTCAGTAGTCAACATTGTCGAGCTGTGATGAGAGGCAGCCTGAGAAAAAAAAATTCAGTTATATGACACACAGTCTGTGAGAATTAAGAAACATAACATTAAAAAGTAAAGATTAGATCTCTTTTTTCCCGAAATGTATATTTATACTACACAATTTATAGTGATACTTCACTTATAAATGAAAATTCTATTATTTACAATTTTATTATTTCTATACAGAGTAGGAGAAGAATTTGGAGTAAAGACAACAGCCATCCAGTCCCTGTCATAAGGTCAAAACAGATCACAATTTCTCTTTTACAGTTCTGCCCCTCCATTTCTGTCTTTGTTTCTATCTCTTGTACTTCTTCCGTTTGTCCTTTTTTCTTTCTTGGGTGGAAAAAAAAATCACAAACAGAGGAAAACATGGGAAGGAAATCCTGTCTGCTCCTGAATGTGGCTAAAATTGGAGTCTGATTGACCAAGCAATGGAAGCATGAAGCCATCCCAGAGAACGTGTGTGTGTGAGAGAAAAAGAGACGGAAAAGGAAAAAAGTTTTCTACTGGGAGATCTTCAAACATTTAGAAAACATTAAGGTAAAGCCGTTCAGAGCCAAAATTAACCTGCTTTAAAAAACCTGTTTAACTGATTCAATGTGTAATAATTTTTATTTCAAGCAAAATGAAGAAACATAAAAACTGCTCTTCATTTTGTGAACCTGAATGAATTTATTATTCAATAGACTTTTGTGATAATTGTTGCCACAATTTTTTTAACTGTGTGCATAGGACAGCTGTGGAGCCAAAACTCCTAATAAAATTAAAATCTTAACATTAACAAATATGGAAATAAAATATATTAATATATACATGAAACTTGATTTTCTTTCTGTTTGGAAAAAATACACCAACACATTTGTGTAAAAATCATTTTAACGTACATAAATATTTTAATAGTTTAAATATTTAAGTCCAACCATAAAAGACAAGAAGAAAGTTGTAAACACTATTTTAAACTAAATACAATACAAATGCCAATACTGTGACAACTTTATACATTTATATTAACGCTAAATAAGCAATCCCCAATTAAACTGTTAATCTACCTTAAATGTGTTTAAATATTTAATGTAATAAATGTAATGAAATTAAACATTGAAAAATAAGCAATCACTTATTATGTAAAAATATAAAATGACAACCTCAAACTGAAATAAACAACACACAAATAAATCACAGAAATGTCCCCTTACCAGGAGGCTGTGGTCCCAGCCACACATAGAGACTGTGTGTGAGCTCTCCCCTGAGTATGTGTGTGTGGGAGGGACAGGTGCAGGTCACGGATCTTTTGTCCTGTCCCGCTGCTAGTTCAGATGGTAAGTGACTTCTCCTGCAAGTGTCTGAGATTGACTGACTGCCTAAGCATGTTTGTCTGACTTGTTAAAGGCAGTTTAACTCCACCCATGACTCCACCCCCAGAGAACAATGATCTAAAAATTACTTCACTGTTACACTCATCTCTCTCTCTCTCACACACACACACACACACACACAAACAAACACATACTTTCTTCAAAGACACACAGTTTTCTTTGTATATTCTATCCACGCACATCAAAACATTTTAACTTTTTTTCTGTTACATTAGAAAAGTAAAAGACTATCCATAATAATACAAAAAATATATTTATTAGTTTAATAAAATAAAACTAACAGTTCCAGACTGTTCTCAGTTTCTAAGTGTTTATTTGGGTTTATTGGGTTTAAAAGGGTTTATTTGAGAAAGTGAGAACGGGATGCTTGTGAAACAATGAAATATGTTTAAAACACCAGACAAAAAACAACCAAAGCAGAACACATAAGAGCTGTTTCGACACGAAGATCCAGAGGTAAGGTCTTGTCTGAAGAGAAAAGTGAACATGGATGTGTTTTCCTCTTGCTCTCTTCCTGTGAAGGAAGAACATCCTGTGATGGTGACTCAGTTACTAGTGCAGTTTAGTGGTGGAGCTGACTGACAGCAAGAGAATCTTTACTGTGTTTATGTCAATTGCTTTTAAAATCAGAGAACCATCTCAACTGTCATACAAAACATAAATCATAAAATAAAAAGTAATTTGTAGGGAATCTGACAATTTCTGCCTAATGAATGTAGAGAATGTTTCCAGCTTTATTCTATAAATGTATGTCAATTTCCTTTTTTAAACATCTCTCTCCTAATAGAAAAACAGAATCCAGTCTCCTGCTTGTCCCTCAGCAAAGACTTGCATAAGCACTCATTATCCATACACACAAAAACATTCAAAACATTCTCTCACCCATTCAAAATTTAGTTGGTGACAAATAGCTGACCACATTAGTCGCAGCCTACTATTTCCTGGCAACAGGCTACCCAGAAGATTGTTCTAGCCCTAAGGTCTGCCCAGAAACCACTCAGACCACCACCCACCCCAATCTGCTCCCCAGCTGCTTACATTAACATCAGCCCGACAAGACGTCCAGGAAGAACCAGAATTAAAACCCAACTTTCTAATAAAACAAGCTGGAATGGAGAGCTGGCATGTCATAGCCAAGGCCATCAGTGCTAACATCCACCTTAAGAGAGCTGAAGCCTACAAATTGTCTGAAGCACCCCAGGGCCTGATCACTCACCTTCTTTTTCTCTGTAGAAGCTGAGGCCAGGGGGCAGGGAGGGTCTCCCAACTCTGAAGTCAAATTCAAATAGACCTTTTTACTGTCTATATAAAGGGTTTAATATGGCCTGAAAGAAAAGCAGCTAAACAATAGTGGGCAGAGGATCATCAACAGCACTGTTAGTTTTACAGAGAGCTCAGTACATACCCACACCACAAGAGAAGAACAGAAAAGATATGAGTAAGACGAGTCCAAATGTTTCCAGCCTTTGAAATTGGGAATAAAAAACTGTAACTGTAACAATGTAACTACTTACCTGCCTGTTTACTTTACATTAGCTTTGAGACAGAACTTATTGACAGCCACATCCTTTTGATGGCTACTTAGCGATACATTGAAGACAAACTTATAAATATATAAGATAAATATTACTGAAATGGTTGTAATTCATGAATTTGTGTAGCATACTGTCTGTTCGGTAGTATTGTATACTGGTTGTTTCGTACAGTTTGTTTTGCAGTTGTTTACTGTCTACACATGTCTGCACTTAGTGACTTCCTTGTAATCGCTACACTAAGATTGGTCTCTTCTAAAAGAAGTAACTTGGCAAATTATTGCTGGAAAATCACAAAACAATTATTAGTTTGATTATAATTATATTTTTGGACAAATATTATAATGGATATTTTGTTATGAACCGTCAACATTAACATAATAATAAGAAATAATATAATATGAAAATAATAATAAGAAAAGTGTGTGCTGTGTGCATTCACTTTTTGGAGCGGTTACAACTCATGATATAGATTTTTAAGATAAACAGTATTTTTATAATGAATCAAAATGAATCAAATACTTTATCCTACATAATGTAGGATCCCACAACAATATGTCCTACATGAGTTGATATTTAATATATTATAAAACACTGATCAAATATGTTCTGATGTTCTTTATCAATTTCATCAATATGCAGTTTATCATGTTTAGAATAGAATTTGATTGTGAAATATTGAAATTTTTTGTTTGTTAAACTGTGACAGTTAAATAATGGCTATAACAAATAAAAAAATGTTCTACATTTGCTTTGTATAAAACAATAGAAGTCTATATCCCTGTTGTGATTGTTAAATTATTGTGTATAAACGGCTGTAAACACATCACATCAGTACTTAGGTTTTGCTGGGTAATGGTATCTGGATTGAACTGTTGTGTGTAAAGATTTGATTGTATGTGTGTGTGTGTTTGTGAGTGTGCTGCTGTTCTCATGATGTGCATGTTCTGTAGATGACACGCTGCTCAGCGCTTTTTATGTGGGGAAAGATGGAAACAGAACTTCATCCCTCTAATCCCTCCACTTCCCCAAAGCAGCCATCTGGAGATATCTCTGTGTCCTTATGACATACCCCACAGTGAGGGCAGCGTAAGGGTTAATAATGTACAATACAGATACTATCTACACTAGGAAAAGATCATGCTAAATTTGGGACTGGTGTTTAAATTCTGTTTAACTTCTAAATGTTTTACATGACTACCGCTAAATACACAAATGTGTCTTTGACACAAGCAATGGTGTTCTGTCTTTTTACTGGTAATGTACCATTCACACAGCAGTATCAAATTACTGGTAAACACTGTGACGTCATTAACCATGGAGGAGCGCCAAACAGTGTTGTGTTTTAAAACATGACTTTGTTTCAGAACGCATGTGGTCTGTATTTTTGTTGCCAATGTTCACATTCATGCAGTTGCCTCTGACCCAACATAATTGTAAGATAACATTTTTGCTTTGACTTCTGTAAACATTGTGGAGTAAAGGCATTATTCGCATCAATGTTCTGATCAGCTAAAACTAGATTTTCAATTTAGTGTGTTCTATGAGTTTACTGCTAATCCTGTTCTGTGTTCACACATTGCACCTTGATCTCTTACTGGTAAATTGCCAGGACAGATTTACCAGTAATTTTAAAAGGTCCCGTTAACACATGATCTTAACGGTAATTTACCAGTAAAAACAGCATGTGTGAAATGGGGCTAATGACAGACAAACAGAGTTTAGAAATCTCAAAACTTGCCATTAACAAAACCAACAGGTCAGGAGGGAAGTAAATCCTGCTTTAAAGTATTACATATTATAGAGAATTATTATTAATATTATTATAGAAATATTATTATTATAGAGAAAACTAGAGAAAATAGTTAGTTTGGAACACTGTCATAAAAACTCTCACCACCTCCACCTGAAACACACCTGTGTGTGTGTGTGTGTGTGTGTGTGTGTGCGTGCGTGTGTGTGTGTGTGTGTGTAAAATGAGACATTGTGACACGGTTTTTGGAGAGATTGGACATATTGGCTATTCTGACACTTCTTTAAAGAACATGTTTGTTAGTTTAAGTCTTTGTTTTAGGGTTAAGGTTAGAATTAGGTTACAGTCAGGGTTAGGGTAAGATTTAGGGTTAGGCACTTAGCTGTAATGGTTAGGGTACAGGCATGTGGTGACTTTAACACACTTTTCTGAGTGTGTTGATGTAAAGTGGAAACAGGTTATTGTAAGTTGGGAGAGGCACATATGCAGCTGTGATCATTATACCTGTTACAATGTACACAATTAATACCACACTCACACACACACACAGAAGACCGTTAACATTTTCACATTTTCCTTCAAGTTGTTTAGTATGTTTCTTAAGCTATTTGAATCACAGGGACTCATGAGATCTCCTCATAAACCATATTTATGTCGTAATACTCTTGTAATTACTGGCCTGTAACCTTACATTGTGTCTCCGTACACCACATAAACAAGCATCCACACACACACACCTTTCACATTACATCCTAAAGCTCAGAGGGTGGATTCCTAATAAGTTATTCTAAAAAGCTGTGTATTAGTCATAGCTATTTATATTGAATATACTGTATTATTACTTGCTCAGAAGTACAGACAGAATGGCGGAGATATTAGCTGCTATCCTCAAACACACTCCTAATAAACCTGCTTGTATGAAATTCAGAGATGGATCTCTGTCTGTACAAAAATATACTGCTCTTGCAGTCCAAAATGGGTCCAAAGTGACAAATAAATAGATTTTGTAAGGGAAGCCCAGTTACTGACATGTGTTCAGATCATCCTGTCGCCTCACCGTAAATGACACTCTGACCATACTTTCAGTAGAGTAAAGAATTCCACATATTAAACCATGCACGTCTCTCATAGGTTCTGTTTGGTTTTGTGTTAAATTATATATGACATCTCCCTGACTAAGGTCCATTGATGTACAGTATATTGTAAGTACATTTGTCATTTTTGATTAACTATGTAAGTAGAACTTCTATAATAAATACACACTGCACATCGCACCAATCGGCAGAAATGAGTTTGGGCAATTGAAGACTGATCTTAGATTTACTGTACTGTTATTTGAATTTGGACAGAATGCACAATTCATACAGGACAACGTTTATTTCTAAGACTTTTGGGAATCGTGTGAACAACTCTGTTTAAGTATAGCTAAAAATGTATGTACCGTGAGTATGCACAGGTGTGTGTCTGTATGTGTGCATGACTATATGTATGTAAGTGTTAAAGAGAGACTACAGTCTCCATAATTTGTTGACAATCAACATTAGACCTGTAATTAGGGTGGCACTTCAGAACAAAGCTCCACGCCTGAGGGAGGACATGTCGCTCTCTCTGTAAAACTTGATCAAGCCAACAAACTCAATAACAGTTCAAAATCTCAAGAGCACACATTTAAACACATACCCAGCACTGTTAAATCTGCATAAACAGACAGCCCTAAATTACACTGAAAGCTATAAGCTTGTAGTTAAATAGTAAAAAAAGTGTAAGCATGTGTAGGTGTTGATTGTATTGTTGAAGGACAGCCCTTGACAAACACACGGAGACGGTTTGACTGCCCCCTCAAACTCCTTCAACCAGAATGAGTGACGCCACTCAACTGAGACAAAATGACGACTTACAAACATAAGGATGGTTGATACAACTCTGGCCACAACCTAATTACACAGGAAGTCATAAGAGCCAAACCTGTAACTATTAACACAACTCCTTACAACAAAGAACAGACGAACGGTGATCTCTGAGACAATAACACAAACATATTCGAAAACAAAAACACATGCACACCTTTCTTTATCTGTCATGAGTCAGGAGCTCAAACCTTTAGCAAAGAGTAATAAGTGCCATTAGTGGTTACATACACACAAGAACAAAGTTTTTTGTTCCTGTGTGGAAACAGAAAGTATCAGGATTGAGCAGGACACCTTTGACCTGACAACTGAGCTGCTTGTATTGATTGTGCATTGTGCAGTTTATATTACATATGTGTGACGTCTATTCATATATCCTTTCAAATTTATTCATTGAATCACGCATGATTCACAGAAAACATGACCACATCACATTTTACCTTAAAGTCAAAATAATTTATTTCTAAATTTAGCATAAATAAATATAACATGGAGGAACAAAGTCAATGGAATGTATTTTTACTTTTTCTCACAATTTATGTATTTTTTTACATTAAGGTACTAAGAATGGATTTTTTTTTTATTAATCACAAAGTTACAAAGTAAATGATCTTTGTAAGAAGTAAAAGAAAGCCATAATAATTCTACATTTTCCTTTTTTTCTTTGATGCTCCATTTTTGGCAAAAAACATGACACATATCAAAAACACCACTGAGGAACTCACACACAGTCAATTGCCCCACACACTGAACAAGTCATTATGTTTTAGAATAACATCAACCTGACACACACTCACGGTCAGAGTGAGGGTGTGTGTGCTTTTGTATTGGGTGGCAAAATGCCACCAGCAGCTGCAAATTGATTGTAATTGACACAAGAGACACAAACAAACAGGAACACACAAGTTGAGCAAATGGTTACAGAGGAAATAAGGATCAGTGACAAAGAAAAAGAAACATTTTAAAATATGTAATATGTATAATGAGCTCTATTTACAACAAACTGATATAACATAATATTGATGAAACATAATATTGTATCACCTGATGATGTTTTTCCATAATCTAATTATTGAGATTTTCCCAGCTGAGCAGTACAGTACAGCAGTGATAATGTTATCACTTGATGCTGTAATATTTACTGGATGACTGCCGAAACGTGTGTGTGTGTGTGTTGAATGTGAGTGTGATTTTGCTGTCCTGTACACGAGCCAGTATGCTTTAACACAGAATGCATGTTCTGATGTAAACGTATTGTATTTTTAGCACACAGTGTTCCTGAGAGTGCTTGTAGAAAGTGTGTGTGCGTGTTTTCTGTGGCTCTGTCCTTGTGCATGAATCTGTCTGAAACACGAGTCGGTCCAGTTATCCCAAACAGGCAAACAGTAGCTGCGTCACCTGTCACTCTGTGGCAGGCAGACAGACAGCTCCACAGCAGCTGAGGGTCACGGGTTCAGTGGGCGTCTGCCACACACTTGCCACATTCCCTTTTAACAACCGCCGTTGTTTTTCTTTCCTTGTGTTCTGTAACTGAACTCCATCACAGCTCTCATCTTTTCATTTATTGTTTCTCTCTCTCTTTCTCTGCTGTTCTACCTCACACACTCTTTATTGTCAGTGAAAGCTGCTCTCTCTCTCTCTCTCTCTCTTAACCATTATCTGCCACAGTAGGTGTCGTCTTTCAGTTTAGCATGGCCTTTAGTTATCACTAAAAAGCTGACATTAAAACAAATACAGGGCACATACACACTAATCTTTGCTAAGGGCCAATGGAGATGAATATACATGTTACAAATATGACATTAAAATGGAAACTGCTGAAAGTTTTACTAAAACTTTTTACTAAAAAAAAACCCTTTTTTTTCCTTTTTTTACTATGAAAATACTATATAATTTTTTTTCTTTTTACTATGTTTTTGTCAACTATTTTACCATAAGTGGTAAAGCATAATTTATCAATCTGATAACTAGCAAAAATCAAATGGAATTTTATCTTGAAGTAAAATGTAAAAACCATTATATTTAAATACAGTACCATTAAATCAGTACCATTGTAGATTTTAATACCACCATGTTAGGTAACATTTTATTCCAATAGTCCTTTCCTTTTCTATTATTCTTATTTTACTTTCAACTTTATTATAATTTACTATTTCATTAACTATAAGTAACTTTGCACCAGTAGAGTATTAGTAGACTGTCTGATTAATATCTGTTAACACTTTATTTTGATGGTCCCACAACAGACATTCTGTTAACTAAGTAACTTTGCAAGTACACCTCAACTCATTCTACTAACCTTAACACTAATCCTAACAGTATACTATTACTCTAATGAAAGTTAGTTAGTAGCCTGTCTGAAGTAGACTATCAAAATAAAATGTAACCCAGTATGACCATTTGATATCAGTCACCATTCTTACATGTTTTAGCGATACATGTTTTTGTTTTAGCGATACATGTTTTGTTTTTGACATCATAGATCCTAATAATTATATAAATGTTCTGTAAAGAAAAAATTTTTTCAAGACTGGCATAGCATAAATGCTTTGCTCTCTCATTCCACCATTTAGAAACCTACATGCACAATAGAGCGACGGTACCCGACCCTTGACAGACACTTTTTTCCTACCTCAGGGATCAAAAGTCACCAGCCCCTTACACTGTTTTTAGAGGCAATAAAAGCTGACACCAAATCTAAAGCTTAAGGTGAAGGAAAAAATGCAAAACAAGATGCAAAATGACAGAGATAAATGCGGACAGCCCGCTTTAAACATTCAAGTTCTGTTTCTTGATTCTGTATTTTTCTGTTGTATGATAGTGCGTGTGTGTGTGTAGTGGGACGTCTCTGACTCACTGCATTGTTCTTCTGCTTAGTATTTCGGTCTTGATAGAAGCTGCAAACTCTAAAGGGAGCTAAACAACTGTTTCAGCAGCAGTGTGTGTGTGTATGTGTGTTTCATACAGGGATTCATCATTCCGCAGTGTTGTATGTGTTCGATGGCCCTCTCCTCGCTCTCTATACAGGAACCCTAAAACCATCATGAGAGATGCAGGACATGATAAATGTTTCATCTGTATCGCAGCTGTCAAGAGGAGGTCATATAGACACAGACACACACACCCACACTGACTGTAAAGAATTTGAGAAGGAGAGGATCTGACACAACTAATATAATCCCTAAATATAATTTTCTCTCAGCTAGCAAAACATTATCCTGTCATACTATAGGAAATCATCTGCTACACACACACCCTGAACTTTATGAATTTGCTGCACTGCTGGGACAGCATAGGTCAAACTCAATCTGACAGCCACTAATTATTCTTAATTGATAAAGTAACCTCACTCTGAATTTTGATTAGACTACAACAGATGAGGCCACAGATATCATGGCAATATTGACTGCTGTGTGTGTGTGTGTTTGGGGGGAGGAAGCATTGATGCTTTATTGCTTCCCCAAGGAGTATATCAAGGTAAATATTACACCCCAGGGAAATCTGTACCCATCTCTTCTCTTCTCCCCTCTTCTCTTTAATCCTAATGAGCCTGTAAACCTTTAAAGGAATAGTTCACCCAAACATAAACCTATTCTGTCATCAGTTATTTCACCTCCTGTCAGTTAATATCTATGACTTTCTCTCTTTTGTGGAGTAATACTGTCCAACAACAACACATTTGGACAAAGGTGAAACCGTAGTGTTGAAATTAAGTTGATTATAATATAACTTGATTTAAATAAGTAGCGTAATAATAATATAAACAATTAGAAAATTAATAATTAATAATTAAAATTAAAGTATTGGTTGCTTGTTAATAATGTAAGGTAAAATAAAATACCATAGTTTATTTTTCTAATGGTGAACGTATCAGATGTGTGTCTGCCTTTGAGTAAGTGAAAACCTCTTTGAGCTGCACATGGTACAGTTGGAGCTGGAGGCCTTGGAAAAGCAGATCAATGACCTACTTGAGAAGCAGGCCCGGCTACAAGAGTGGAGAATTGCCATGGAATGTTGTGGTGAAAATCATAGACCCGCATTAAGTTTTCGGCTCAACGTTAACACACCTGCAACCTCTATGCCTTCTATTGCGGTGTGCAGAGCTTGTGCACCCCTGATGCGATCAGCTGGGATGAATTTTATTCCAGTGCCAGCACGCCAGGAAGGCAAGAGCCAGGACCCAGGCCAAGTCCACTCCCCCTACACTGCCACCGGTCTTTAGGATCGCCTTCCAGATCCGCTTTGAACACAGAAATGCACAGAATGAAAAACAGAATACATGGTATTATTGCAAATTTTTGTTGTTTATAATGAGATGTATATTAATAAAACTAATTAAGGATACTAGGTTGGTTTAAGAATAAAGAGCTGACTAAACTGATGGTAACTACCACACATTTGGACCATCTGAATAAATAGACGTGCATTAGAAATATCTGTCATTACATGCAAAGGCTCTTACCTTTCTAAGTGGTCTCCGAGAGGGTAAATGTATTCAGACAGCCAACTAAAACTAAAGTATTTAGTTTTGAAACTCTAGTCTAATTAACATAATACATGCTAGGTGTCATATTAAGCAAAATATACTGTTCAAGCTTACATGGAGATGACACATAGAAGATTAAAAGTTTATAGGACATGGATATAAGGGATTTGCAATAAAGAAATAGCAGTCTTTAGGACTAAGTAAACAAGGCAACAGGGTGACAGTGGCAAGGGACCAGAACTCCAATGTATAGATGAAAAAAAAATGTTGGGAGAAACCAGGCTCAACTGGGAGGGCCAGTTCTCCTCTGGCATATTAAAGCTGCAATTTGTAACTTTCTTGGATATAAACAGAGAGCTGATAATACTGGGTGGTAATTATATATTGATTTAAAAACTGTCGGGTTTGATTTTGTGGCAAATGTCAGGCACTAAGGAATACAAACAAAGATGGTGACAAAAGCATAATGTTACTAATTGCAGCTATAATATCACTCTGCTGGAAAAATAAATATAGAATCTAACTAGGCTTGAGATTGGTAAGTAGATAATAAGAAGTTTAATAAAAAAGTCCATCATATTCCCACTGATCTGTCTCAGGGCCGTCCTATCCCATTTCCCCACCATCTAGTCTGGATAATATCCAGATCCAGCTGACTACAGGACCTTGGGGAAATGAAAGACAGACAGACAGACGGACTTATTTTGGAGCCAGTACATCAAGACCAAGACAAAATTTGATAATACTAAATTGAGAAAACAAAAACAATACCTAAAGCTTGGGTTCCTAACCATTAGCACTAACACCTAAGGCAGTTGTTGTAAATTAAATGATCACAGAAAATAGTTTTGATGTACTCTAACTGAAACCTGGCTTAAACCACACTATATCAGTCTTATGAGTCTACTCCACCAGGTTACTGTTATAAGCATGAAGCCCATCTGGTTGACTGTGGCGGTGATGTTGCAACTATTTATAAAGACACAGGTTTAAATAATTGAAGTCAGTGGCAGTTCTAGCGTGAATGGCGCCATGGGCGAATCACCCCATTCATCCTCCACAACCCAAAGAAAAACAAAAACAATGTAAACTTACTTTTTATTACAACACAAATAACAACAAACAAACTAAATTGTTAACCTAAAATCTAAACAATAAACTACCCTAAACCCTGACCTTTCTTGCCTTCTTTGACAGAAAGTCATCACTTACATCATCATACGAAATTAATTGCATGGTTAGTATTTAGAACAGCAAGATCACTGAGGCATTATTGTGCCATGGTGGACCTCGGGTATGATTTGATGAGTTTCAGCTTTGAAAAACTCCTCTATTCTTCAGATAAAGTCAATTTATCAAACTCTCAGCTATCACTTGAGATTACTCTTACAGAACTCAGGTCAGAACTCAACTCGCACTCTCAGGGGGCAGAGTGCGAGTACTGCGGTCTGTACGTGGGTGGTTTACATGTTGGTGGTGTATCAGGGTTGTTTTGAATATCGTTACACCCCTAATTTAGATCTCACCGGTCTGACCCTTACCATTTTAAATAATCTGAAATGGGAATAATTAACATCAGTAAACTATAGCCAGCCAGCAGGATCTGTTTTCGACCTTCTGCCTTTTTTTAATATACAAGTTGGCAGTATTATTAGAAAACATCTGTTTCCACTGTTATGCTGATGATAATAAATTATATATCTGATCAGGACCAGATAATATTTCAAACTTTTATGCCAAAGATATAAAGTATTGGATGACAGTAATTTTCTTTTCATAAATAAAAAAAACAGAGATTCTACTTTGGACCATAAACCTGTAAAGAGAAGCTTCTTGAACACAATTTTCAACTGGAAGGATGTTCTATCACCACAGCTAACAAGGATTTTTGTCTTTAAAAAAAAAATTTTTTTGTCTAAAAATCATGTCAAATGTCACAAAAACATTCTTCCACTTTAGAAACATCGCTAAGCTGAGATAACCTGTCATCCTACTTATTACATACAAGATATTGCTACTTACAATCACACTACAAGCCGATATGCTCTTTCAGACCAACATATTCTAGACTTTTGGTAGTACATCGAATTGCACAGTTCACCAAAGAAGGTAGAGCGTTTTCACAGTTGCTCTGAGCTCTGGAATGGCCTTGACACTGTTTGGGGCTTCCTGACACTCTAGATTAAGGAACATCTTTTTAGCCCAGCATTCACATAATGCTTCTCATAACCTCATTACATGAGAAATAAATAAATGTTAAAGATTGTTTTGTGCTAGTAAACAGCAGCTATGCTAATTATTCTCTTTTGGACTTGGTATGGGTGTATGATAGTGTGTGTGTGTGTGTGTGTAGTGGGACGTCTCTGACTCACTCCGAGGATTGGAAGAGTCATTACTTCTGACTAAATGCATACACAATATTAGCCAACTGATCGAAGACAAGACTGTCTTCTAACTGACTAAGACAAGAGAAAATACCATTTCAGAGAGTGATGAGAGAGAGTGATGAGTGGAAACTGGTTGACCTTCAGTTGGACTGAACCTTTTCATTAGTGCGAGAGACAACTCAAGGATGGAGTCCAAGAGATGAATTAGGACAGGTGGCCACAAATTTGTCCAGGACAAGGCCTTTCCTGATTAAAACTCATCCGAGTAACTTTACCTTCGAAACACCCCAACCAATCTGTCTCCATGCAACACATATGTGAATTAGTGTGTTTGTGTGTGTGTTATGAAGGAGAAAGAAATGATTGACTGAGAAGTTCAAATATTTAAACCAAACTTTTAGGGACAAGGCAGCACACTTAATGTAGGGGCTACAGATATAATGTACAACCAAACACCAGATGTGCGGTACGTCTGAGGTTTAGAGAGTCTGCTCACAGGTCCAGACATTTGGAGTCATTCGGATCCCTTGAATCAAATCTCCAGCCTGCATTCCCTTTGTACTGTCACACAAGCTAGTACATTTCCTTAAGCTCAGAAAAGTTAAGCAGACAATATAATGAAAATGCAGAAACTATCCAAAGCCTATTTGAAATGTAGACTGTTATAGATAAAAGGTTTTGCATGGTGAACTAGTTAGCCTTGTTTAGTCTCAGACACTAACTTGACCATAACTCTATAATAACTGAATGACCCCTATATACAACAAAAATTAAAGACACACTTTTTTACATTTTTTATTATACACAATTTTTACAAATATATATATATATAATGTTATATAATAATGTTATATATTTAATATATGTTATATATGTTTTATATTTAATATATAATGTTATATATTTAGAACAATTACATTAAACCCAAAGATATATTGTAAACTTACAGTATGTAAGCAGCCCTGTCTGGCCTCTCACAGAAAAAAACCTACATTAAGTTGCTCCAATTTATGGAAGGCAAAATTGTAAAATCTGTATTGTCTGAAGAAAATGAAATCTTTTCAGTTATAGATAAAAGGCTTTGCATGGTGACATTTTGCATTTACTCACAAGCTAATGTGATGTAAAATTGAATTAGTGTATTGTGGAATATTGTTTCCTCCAATAAAAAAACTAAACATTTCTTTTGTAAAGTACAATGGTAAATTGATTTTTGTTTGTTTTTTTCTTTTAGAAAGTTGGTGAATCTGCTGCAGGTGTTTATTGGTATAAAAGTAAAAATGTGTTTTTTAAGCACCTGAGGGACCAGAGTCAAAGGGGTAGAAGTTGGGGGAGGGTATGACTCAGAGGATGTTGGGGGTGCTTTAGGGCAGCATTGAATATGTAGTGAAAAGTGAAGCTTTTTGGGAAAGGGTGTGCCAGGAATGAGTCACCACAATTACCACAACTTTCTTTGAGGCTGACAGTGTTTTGGCATCTGTTTCCCGCGCTCGTTGTTTGTCCTTGTGTGATATTATCTAGCAACATTTGCTTGTTCCAGCATTTCCTGTCTACATTGCATGAGACCAAGAAGTCAGACTGTTTTTCTTGTTTTGGATGTTAAATTCTATGAAAAAAATGTTACTATAAATAGAAAGCAGGGTCCAACATTTAGGTAAGGTAAGGGCACAAACATGTCCTACAATGCAAATGCCCATTTTTCTGGGTAGATTCTGATTGCTGGGTTGTGGAAGATGTGGCAGACTAGTGCACATTTTACTGTATCTGTGTTGCATTGCTTCACCGCTGTGATTCAGACACCTGAAGTTTTTTTTAAAATGCAGTAAAAACGCACTTGAATTAAAATTCAGTTTACCTGCATTTAAATGTGCACCTTTAATTAGCAAAACATTCACAAAATTTTTGTGGACAAAAATGAAGTAACATTATAAATGGACCTTAAAGACAATAATAAAGTGAAAAGAAACTTAACTACTTATTTGTAGCACTGGACAAGCCAGATTCCCTCATCCAGACCACTATTCAAAACATCCTGCTTATGACAGAAAATGACAGTCTGTCTTTCCTGTGAGTGAACGTGTGCAGTGATAAATGGTGGGATTACTCATTGATAGTTATTGATTGATGCATGACTAATACACAGGTTATGTTGGCCATGGTAGACAAGAGTAGTAAAACTAGTGGCAGACAATCACAAGCCTGTGGGACAGGGTTGACACAGACTGCGTCAAGCTGTTGTCCCAGCAGGGCGCAGAGCTGCTCTAATAAAACCGAATGCCTGCCCTCGAGAGAGAAACAGTAAGAAATAATAGAAGAGAGGGAGAGACAAAGAGAAATGTTGAATTTAGCACTCAAACAAAGACAGGGGAGATAAGAGGGGTGAGAGTGGCGAAGTGAACAAGGTGTTTGCAATGAATGTCTCCACTGTAAATACCACAAAAGCTGTAAAAGAGTAAAATGGAGCAGCAAGGGCAGCTGCCCAGTGAGAGACAGAGCTAATAAACTCCATCCATTCACCAGTGGATGTTTGGATCTTTATTTACACCCCAGAAGGTAATATTCCACTAACACAGGGCCGACACTCACAGCAAATTGGACATCAGTTTAGGGTCAGATTAGTTGAGGCTGCCAACAGAATAGAATACCAAAAGATTTCCTTAACATCTTAATTGTTTCTCCTAGATAGCACTGAGATGAAATGAAAAGACCCCTAAATTCTCCAGAATTTCATATAAAAAAAATCCTAGCTCCAAACCAAAAGTCTCAAACTCAAACTTAGATTTGTCAAAGTCAGTTCAAGCAGTTCCAGTTCAAGTTCAGTATTTACAGTATACAATATATTTACTACATACATTTTTTTTGTTAACAGTCATTTCTTTTATTACATGTCTTCATGTCCTGTGTTCTTCATTGTTTGACAGTGCCAAATGAAAGTAATGCATGCCAGTGTTTATATAATGATTTTCATTCCTTATTATCATAAAAGTCTAAAAACATCCTAAATTCAAATCCTGGGTAAGCCCCCCCCCAAATATTATGTAGAAAAATAAATCCATACAGAAGCACATTTTATATCTATCAACAAAATTTCAACCAATTAAGCATAAGCATATGTATTAAATGGTTTTAATGGTTATGTCAAATATTTGTATTGAGTGTATTCAGATTTCACTGGTAGTGTATATTCTGACAATTGATGCATGTGCAGGGAAGTGGATTGAATCCCAATAAATGACACATCAGTTTTTAAACCCACTTATTCTGACTAAACTGACAAACACATCATCTTAGGGGTAAAATAAGTAGCCTGATAAACAGCTAACACTGTAAAGAATTAGCTTTAAACTAATATGGATAAATATAAAGGTGTTCAGGGTATTAAACACACTGGTTAACAAGTCTGAGAGGACACAGTCTTTTTCTCTCTCTGACTGTGTCCTGTGCCTTTGGGTGATCATAAAGAGCTCTGAGAAGTGACATGCTACTGTTCTAAAATTAGTGCTGTGACCTCCTCCAGAGAGACATATGTTTCAGTGTCTGCAGTTTCTCAAATACCCCTCAAATCTGTCCCTCAGAGTCACTCCCAGCTTAAGACCACACCTTTCATTATAATCAACACTATTGATTAATAAAATGAAACTTGAAAAACATTTATACACACAAACAAAACCCACAAACAGTCAGAAGAAAAAAGAGATTCTATTTTACATAAAAACATTTAAGGCTATTTTTGAATTTTTAAACTTAAACTTTTAAAAAGTAATTTTTTGCTAAAATCATACAGTAAAAATGTATAGATTTTACATTTTAATAATATAAATAAATAATATAAATTATACATTTTATTTATTTATTTTAGTTTCATTAGATTGATGAAATTTAGTTTTCACGTTATCAAGTAGACAGAATAGGAAAGAAGATTGGGCCTCACCAAATGGCACACCTTTTACCTGAACACAAACCCTTAAATGTCTCAAATTATTGAAAAAATGCACTTGCTCTCTACACAGAACAACAGGAGAGCAGTAGATAAACATGATGTATGACGGGTGGGCTAAATAATACAGGAGGGGACATGGAGACACAAGCAGGTAAAGGGGCTGCTAATCAAAGGGACCCCACTGAGCACACAAGGCTGGAGGCGTGGCGAGGGGCACAACGTCCCCCCAGTCTGCCCCTGCTGTGCAGTGTAGACAGCCCCACTGAGAGAGAGGCACACACAAAAGAGAGGCAGCCTAGCGGGGAGCTGAGCTCTGAGGAAGGGTTAGCATGACAAAAGCTCTGTAATGGAGTATACCACACCCCAGCCCTCAGCTAAACAAACAGCCAGCCTCAGATTCCATTAAGATAAGAGCAGAACACACACTCATCTCTACATGGTGACTAAAACACAGTTAGCTACTGCAACCCCCAACATAAGTACACACACACACACACACACCTTTATATGTAAGATAAATGAACTTGCACTTAATTCCATGATTCTTTTATTTTATTTTTGGCATGCACAAACAAGGTTGTTGCAATGCCAAAAACATGTTTCTCAGAGGAAAGCTTTATTAGAGACCTATTAGAGTTCTCAGTTATGTTTCATTTAAGACAATTAACTGAAACAATCATTTTCAGATAGATTTCAGAGCTGTTAAGTGATGGAAAATGGTGGATAAGAGCTCAGATCAGTTGGTTTTGAAAGAACTAAGAAATTTGTTCAAGTTAAGATCACTTATTTAGGATCTTTTTATTGCAGGTGAATTCTTGACTGAATTCTGAGTGAGAGCTTGTTGAGACACTCCACAGAGATGCATGTGAGGTCAGGTGAGTCATGTTTTTCTCAGGTGAAATATGTGAAAACCAGCAGAATTCAGTAAAGTTGCTCAAATAAACATATTACAAAATAAATTAGTTGCTCAAATAAACCTATTTTTTTTTGTCTGGGAAAAAAATTGTGATATGTTAAAGATCTAAGTTGTGTTTTTCTTTGCTAGTGGTTGTTATGCAAAAGCATGGTGCAACAAGTAAAAGTACTGAGAACATGAGTAACATCATTGAGCTAAATATTTACATTCACATTTACTTTTCAATATTTACTTGCAATTTACTGTAGTTACTGCAAGTGTCAATCATAAGATAAAATGTATTGATAATGTGTTTGATGTGTTTTATTGATGTATTTCTTTAATTTATTTCTTTATTTCTTTCTATTGTATTATTTCTTCGTCTCCAATTTTCTTTCATTGTCTCACATTGTGTAATGTTTCAGATATTTGTATTGTGTATATTTTGTGTATGTATTTTTTGGTGTATTGTGTGTATTTTATGTTATTATTGCAAATTCCTAATATTCCTGTCTTATAAGATGCTATTTTTCTATGTATCATCTCCATGTGAACTGGAACGGCACATCTTGCCTAATATGATACCTATCATCTAATCATGTTACAGAACTGTACTCAGAACTGAAAATACAGAACTATACTCATTGCACTGTATTTTGTATTTTATATTATTATTTTTTTATTTTTTACTTTAAATTTGCTCTTTTTCCCTTTTTACACTATTATTTATCTGCACAGTATGACTGAGCGTCTGGACGCACATTTCACTACTTGTTGTATTCTGTATGACTAGTATGTGACAAATAAATCTCTTGAATCTTGAATGTTAACTGACTACATGTTGCCTCGGATATAAATACTGCTTTAGTTGACAGTCCGAATACATTATCCTCTTATAGACCACTGAGAGAAGTGTGAGCTTTCACACATAATGACAGGTATTTCTAATGCACGTCCATTTATTCGAATGGTCCAAATGTGTGTTAGTGTCCATCGGTTCAGTCAATTCTTTATTCATAAACCAGTTAAAAACATAGTATCCATAAAGTGTTTTTTAATATACATCTTGCACATACTATTTGCAATAATATAAAGTATTATGTGTTGAACATGTCTTATAATTTTTCTAATTTTTGTGTTTTTTAATATACAGTATCTCAGTATTATGTGTAAAGCTACTTTAAAGCAATGTAACATTGTAAAAAAGCGCTATATAGGAAATATGGAATTGAATTTTATTAATTTAGTCAACACAAGCAAACACATTTTATAAAATGCACTTTCATTGGGTGGGTAAATTTTTGGGTTTGGGTTGGGTTGGTCAATTTTTATAACCCTCATCCATCTCCTTCCTCTCTATCAGCACATCCAGAGTAGACAGGCATGAGGACAGAGATAACATCCAGGAAGTTGTGAGGTCGACAGGTGTAAGGTGTCTTTCCCTGTCTTTAGTGCTAAGTGGAAAGCTGAGCAAAAGGCCAAACTCAGGGGAGATGCCAGCACACACCTATATACATCACAGGAGATGTGTGAACTTTGCATCACTAGTAAAACAAATCTCAGTTTTCCTCCAAACAATCCTTTGTAAGAGTGTGAAAGTCTCAGATTACTATCACCTCACACACATACATCCAAACTTCATTGATTAGCCTGTAACAGTAAGGCTCTAAATCCACCCTCTCTCTCTCTCTC